>JAQGDG010000188.1:0-268172 GCA_029844215.1 Przewalskia tangutica | reverse complement strand
ACAACGCCTGGCTAAGGCGCTATCTCGTGATTCCTGGCCCAAACAAGCATTTACAACGCCATACAAGGCGCGCTATTTGCATCTCGCCCATAGCAAGACGACAACGCCATAAGGTTAAGGCGCTATTTGCATCTCGCCCATACAAGACGCATTTATTAACGCGCACTAAGGCGCCATTTGCATCTTCGCCCATATGACGATTTACAACGCCATACAAGGCTTCATTTGCATCTCGCCCATACAAGCATTTACAACGCCATACAAGGCGCTATTTGCATCTCGGCCCATGCAAGATTTACAACGGCTATACAAGGCGCCATTTGCATTTCGCCCATAAAAGACGCATAACGCCTATAGCAACGCGCCATGTGCATCTCGCCCATACAAGATTTACAAAGCCTATACAAGGCGTTATCTGTGATTTCGGCCCATACAGCACACAACGCCATACAAGGCGCTATTTGCATTTCGGCCCATATAAGACGACAACGCCCATACAAGGCGCTATTTGTATTTCGGCCCATACAGCATTTACAACGCCTTAGCAAGGCGCCATTCGTATTTCGCCCATACAAGCATTTACAACGCCATACAAGTTGCGCCATTTACATCTCGCCCAAACAAGACGCCAACGCCATAAGGCGCTATTTGCATCTCGCCCATACAAGACGATAACGCCATACAAGGCGCCATTTGCATCTCGCCCATACACGACGATAACGCCTATACAAGGCGCTATTTGCATCTCTGGCCCATACAAGACTTATTAACGCCATACAAGGCGCCATCTCGCATTTCGCCCATACAAGAAGACAACGCCATACAAGCGAGTCATTTGCATTTCGCCCATACAGCATTTATAACGCCATACAAGGCGTTATTTGCATTTCGCCCATACAGACGATAACGCTTCACACAAGGCGTTTTTGCATTTCGCCCATACAAGACGATAACGCCATACAAGGCGCCATTCAGATTCTTCCATACAAGACGCATAACGCATACAAGGCGCCATCTCAGATTTGCTTCATACAAGACGATAACGACCATACAAGACGACAACGCCCATACAAGGCGTCATCTGCATCTCCTCCACACAAAACGACAACGCCCATACAAGACGTCATTTGCATCTCGTCCATACAAGACGACAACGCCCATAAGGCGCCATTTGTATTGTCCATACAAGACTTACAACGCCCATACAAGGCGTTATCTCAGATCTCGCCCATACAAGACGACAACGCCATACAAGGCGCCATTTGCATCTCGCCCATACAAGGCGCCATCTGCATTTCGCCCATACAAGACATTTACAACGCCATAAGGCGCCATCCGCATTTCGCCCATACAAGACGATAACGCCATACAAGGTGTAACGCCCAACCTGCCCGCATCGTGCCTTACTCGCACCCTGGTTGATACAACACCGCAGAAAACCAATGGAAAATAAAACATGAATCATGAAACAAGAGATATAATAAATAAACAAAGCACCAAAACAGCTTGCCTTCGTGATATACATAAAACCCAACGCTTTAATCCTTTTACAACCCCGCCACAACAAAGCATGCACTTAAGATTTACAACAACTATGACGGACAGTGGCCCGCCATACCCGAATGTATAAGCATCTGCACTGGGTAACATACCAAAAGATAAGCCTCAAGGAACTGAGCTTTCCAATACGAAAGGTGATCCTAAAATGGATCGACAAATGATGTACCTTTTACTCATGCGGATTTAACGCACTTCGGGCGAGGTCAAGATAACAGTACTAAGCATGTGAAATCAGAATATCAGAATGAAATCATAATAGTCTATATAAAGCAGAGATACATGATGATGACCAAACTACAGATATAACATATAACCGCTATATCAAGACAGGACTCACGCCTCCAAATTATCACTGTGTCTGGAATTTCTTCCTCATCGGCAGCTTATGATATAACAATACCAAGGATTATACATGAACACTGTGTCCCACCGTGTTATAAACCGACAGACAAGTATAACTACCAGATCCGACCGCATCAATAATACAATGCAACCAAAACACGGCGATATTTGGCAAGGCGAGTCGACATCGGATGATACTAAGGCCGGCCACGCAATGATCGGCAAGTACGCAGGGTCGACCATCAGTGACCAAGCGTCAGATCACGAAACTTCGCACTATAATCGAACGGCAAGCGCGAGGGCCGACTACCAGATACCAAGGCCGAATCACCACGAGACGGCAGTACGAGAGTCGACCACCGTGACTGGCGCGAACAAGAATAAACCTCACGGAGAGCTAGTCCATGGAACGACACTATCAATGAGCATACCCGGAATTTCCATCACCGCCAAAGACGCCCAAGTAAGTTCTCAATAAGTCGATCGCCTCTATCGAGACGCCAGAATACGTAAATACCACACTTGCACAACAAAGGCTATCATCCCAAGCATAGGCAAGTTTCACAACAACAAGCATAGGCAAGTTTCACACAACTCAAAGTACTTTCATTTTATGCCAAAGTCCGGGTTTTTAACCCCAAAGTACTACATACGCTAAGTTCTTTTAAAAGAGATCCATTACTTTTATAAAAGTCACCCAATACCCGTAGTATTAGAATGACCAACCCATATTCCTTTTCAAAATCAAGTAACAACATTCTTTTCCTAAGTTCCAGTTTGCCTAGTTTCAATTACTCAAGCTTCTCATTTTCAAATGGTTTCATAGTTCATAAACTTAATCACTTGATTCCTTTTTAGAACAATTGAGTAATATATGTCGCACGTGAGAGTAGGTTATTCTTGTTTACAACATTCTTATTGTCACGACCCGAAACCGGGCCCGCGACTGGTGCCTTACCCGGGCACCCAAGTAGTCAAACAACATCAGAGAAAATCAGCGGAAATTAAAACTCATACATGATAACCAATGAAAAGAGAAAACAAAGCAACTAAGCGTTACCTTTTCAAAAAAATAACTAACACTAACAGCTATAATCCTCGCCACATCAAGATTACATGCACTTCAAGAATTTTTATAATATCTCCGACGGACAGGCCCCGCCATACCTCGAATGTACAAAAGTTCTACAACTTCGTGGAACTGCATCGCGACAAAGTCTCCGAAGGAATGGAGCTTTCGAGAACCGAACAGATCCAAAGGGCGCGATCAACAAGCGATGATCTCAACTCGCGCAGATGAACGCAGCTTCCGGGCGGGTCGCATAACAGTACCGAGTATGCGAAAAAAAAATATCAGAAATGAAATCATAATAGTCTATAAGGAAAACAGAGACATGTATGATAACCAAACTACAAGACACCACGATATACAGCCTACCAAATCAAATCACATCAAGTCGTGACTCACGCCCAAAGATCATTACTCAAAGTGGACGCATACTCGGGGCTACCCAACGTGGTCGCACGCTCCAACCCAATAACAAGATAGTACTCACAGGACGATACTCGCGGCTACCCAACGGTCAAGATGTCCCAACCAATAACAAGATAATACTCATCGCGGACGATACTCTGGCTACCCAACGGTCAAGATGTCCAAACAAATACCCAGATAATACTCATCGCGGACGCATACTGGCTACCCAACGGTCGCATGTCCAAAACCGCTTTACAAGATAACACTTAATAAGCATACCCGGGCTACCCAACGCGGTCGATATGTCCCAAAGGATCAATATAGTGGAAGCATACCCGCTGGCTACCCAACGGTCGATATGTCCATCATACCACCCGACATCCGCCTCCGTCGAGAGACTCGTGAGCACAAAGTCAAACACTTGCACAACAACAAAACTATCACCACAAGCACAGTAAGTTACACACAACTCAAAGTACCTTCGCTTAAGTCGACAAACCGGTTCCAACCCCAAAATACTACATTCTTTCCTACCTTCAAAGACCTCTCTTTACGTAGAAACCATACGATACTATCACACGAGTATCACACACATTCATGTTTAAAACACGCATTTCAAACACAATTAACATAACGTCAAGTATACCTTTTAAAAGTCCAAGTAATTAACTCCTTTAAGGTCAAGTATTCCTACCTTTTAAAACTAAGTCATTTACTTTTCCTTAAGAAAAGTTCGATATTTGAAAACAAGTGATTTATACTTTCAAACTCGTTACTTCTCTTTTCCAAAATCCAAAGACATTATCCTTCGCAATCCATTAAGTTCATTCTTTGGAATTTTAAGAAAAGTCGTAACTTGTTATCAATGATTCTCATTTACAAACATGATCTAGAAATGTAATATCATTTTGTCTTATCTTAGTTTCTATGCAGATGGAGGTTTCTACCGGTTTTAATATAATCAATTAGTCAAACCATTTCCTTTATTAGCGCCGCAAGGTGTGTTCGATACTTGTTCCCACTTCAAATCCATTTCACATTCTTATGCCGCTATACCTAACTTCCCATAAAGCTAGTATAACTCTTAAGTTTTCAAAACTAAGTATTACTCATTACTCACGAATGAGGTTTTACAACTTTTGAATACATTACAAAACTTTCACAATTCTAAGTTAAGTCTCTTATCTTACAAGATCAAGTCTCTTAACTTCTACCAATCAAAAACCGTTCTTTACTCACATAAAGTTGTTATAATCGACTTCCCATAAAGCCGTTATAACCCCTTTATGTTTTAAACCAACCAATTACCACATAAACATTTATGAGACCAAGAGGGCTCATTCTTTAAGCACCGAGTGCCCATTACTAATCTGATAAGACTTACTACTTTACACCTAACGGCCTTTACACTTCATAACAAGTCAAGACACAATTTGGAAAATCAATTTTTAACACACGCAAGGCCAACCGCACTATATATTTCACAAATAGTCATGTCAAGAGGATAGGAAGAATCACATACTCGCGACGATTGTCGACACTAAGCAAAATGCTCCACAAGACTATCTCCCTTGCTAATATGCTACACGAGTACTTCAATCCTATAAGGGCCATAAAACGCCTATCAAACTCTAGTTTCAACGTAGAGTAAACTAAGTACAAGTGCCCTACATTCTACTGGAAATCGACAGAACTTCCTTTGTTTCTATTAACTTGCCACCTTCACAAGGCCGAAATCAACAAGGCTACAAGATCCAAATCTAAGCCAACTTAACTATAATGTATTTCAGCTCACAAATCTATACAAACTTAACTATAACAAATTTCAGCTCACAAATCTATTCAAACTCTAAATATAATACCTCAGCTCACAGATCTATACTACTATCACAAGTACTAACTCAAAACCTGCAGGTGGAAACTCTTACCTTTTAGAAAGCCCACAAAAGCCCTTTCCTACCACTTCTTCCACAACTCAACCACCGCTTCCCACAAGTTCACCAACACTTTTTCCTTCTTGCCGCGCCCAACAGCTTCCCTAAGGCCGTGTTTCTCAAAAACCTGTAGGCGGAGAGGGTTTTCTCGGGAGGGTTTGAATGAAATGGCCAAGTCTTCCAAGACTTGGCCCTAAAATAGGCTTCTATCACTGGTCAAAGGACGGGAGGGACACTTGTCACCCTCCCATAGGCTCCTTTATAAAAATATCCCCGATTTTTCTCCTTTACCCGCAGAAAATCCCGCCGCGCTGCCCGCCACGGCCACAAGGCGCTAACACTTCGTAAAATAATTGCACGCGCATCACGCGCCATGCCTCAGATTCGGCCAAGGCTTCAACACCCGGGCACTTCAAGATAATCGCGCCGCCTCGCTTCTCCGGGCTACACAACTCCCGAATCAAGTCATCGCTTACTTGACTACGCTAAAACTTGAAACTTCCATAACTTTTGACTGGCGTCCAATCGATTTAACGGTTGGTTGCGCTGGGACCTAGATTCAACTGACTACACACTAGGCCTTTTAAACACCTTACAATCCTTAACAACCGGGGTCCAATACTCAAAGGTAAACTCAAAATCCTTCCAACACATGTTTGCCAACTTATCTATCCTCTAGAATTTACTGGTGTAACATTCTTCCTCTCGTAAACATTCGCCCCGAATGTTCCTTCTAAGTCTTCGTAACACACGCGCAGATAGTCTTCACTACTATACCTACCAAAACTCATTTATGCCTCTCATGGCCATAATATAGAAATCACGCATCTCCAAATTCCACTAACTAGGAAATCACCTCTAACGCAAACATCACTATTTTCTCCTCCTGGTCTAAAGGATACTCTCCTTACTCCTGCATCTTCCTTGTACACTCACACCCTCTCTAGTACACGCTCCACAATCTACCATCGCCTGCTTTCTACCACCTTGGAGTCACTACCTCCAACTCGCCCATCTTACTAATCCACGCCATGGAAGCTACCACTTCCATCGCAAACTACCCATGGAATCATCACACAAAACTCCATGTATACCATACACTCCGACAAGGATTAACAAAGAAAGGCTTCTACCCAAGACTACTTTACATCTAAGGTCTCAATCATATAAATTCTAAGGTTCAAAATTTTTCTCATCCCCAACTTACCCTCTTTATTAACCATGCTTCCAAATCACATTATATACACAAAGCTACCCAACATAGCACTCAACACATCACCACAACATCAAAGCATACAATACTTGTAGGGTTAAGAACATACCAGAATTATTGCTTCACTTCCTTCTTGTCGCTCTACTCATGTTCTTTCCAAGACGACGACAAAAGGAGGAGGTGAATCGCCCACCGATCCCAAGGTCAATCTCAACCTCCGCGCTTATCTCTCGCGGACAATTTCTTGCAAATGGTCTGGCCGCATGTAAAATGATTCCCTATTAGCACGACACTCCCATCGCGAGCCTACCACAATGGTCACAACGAGGTGGGTGGTCCCATCCGACTAACATCCCCGATCCCCAAAACTCAAACTCGAGCCCCGACCGCCTCGAATTTTTCGAACGCCCCGACGATCGAGGTGGAGCACTGCATCGCGGAGGCGCATAACTAACTCGCCGGCCGAGGTCGCCGCCAAGGTCACCAGCGACCTCGGCCGCTTGGCCCTACTCACGATTTGGTCATTCCGCCGACTTACGCGCCTCACATCCAAGCGCACGAGCTCGCACGCGGCAATGTCCATGCCCACCAAGAGCTACTCCCGAGCAACTCTCGCCAAATAGTCATCAAGCTCGCGACATAGCGGTGCACTCGGCCCTCCATGTCGGCTACTAACGCTGGACGCATCGAGCCAGTGAGTTAAACTCCACGCTGTACTTCAACCAGACGCTCGCTCGCTCAACATCAAAAATATGTCCCGAGTCCTCTCATCCGCGAGGCAAGAAATGTGCAAGAAATGCCTCCGAGAACTCGCCCCATCTCGCTGAAGTGCATGCCTCCCGACAGCTCCCACGATCAAACCACGATCATGGTATCACGCACCGATGCGAACCTAGACCACCGACTCGGTCTCCATGCCTCGATCACTCACGATCCGTCAGAATCGCTTGATGAACTCCTCGCGATCATCCTCGTGCCTCGACTCGTAACTCGCGCCACAACTCGTAAAGTCCCGCAATTTCAAACTATCCGATCTCGTGAACCATCGCGCATCGAACCGCTGGCCCACTTATCTCGTGTCCGCCACAACCCCGCCAATAATCGCCAACTCTTGTAACCTATCTTCCTCCGCCTGCATCGGATCGAGGCTCGTGCATCGTGGTCTCAGAGAGCCGCCGCTTTACTCGCAGCCTCCTCTCGCCGCTTTGCCCTTCGCCTCGCTGCCTTTCGCAGAGGCATAATCGTAAAACGGAACACGCTGGAGGGTCCAACTTACAACACACTTCTAAGGCACGATCTCGTAACGAGAAGAATAGAAACTAATCCTAAATGTCTCGCAGCCTCCTCGACATAGATGTGGTGCACAACACATCGATAATCAAGACTTACTTAGACACGGCTCAGAGACACTTTCCGAGGACTAATCGCCCGATACCACTCTTATTACAAAGAATCATGATCTAGAAAATGTAATATCATTTTGTCTCATCTTAGTTTCTACGCAGATGGAGGTTTCTACCGTTTTAATACAATTCATCATTATTCAATACATTTTCCTTTATTAACGCCGCAGCGGGTCTGTCGATACACATTCTCGATTTCCAAATCAAGAAACATTATCCCTTTTAAATAAAATCAAGTACTCATTACTCACGAATGAGGTTTCACACAAACATTCACATTAAAACAAATAAGTTAAGTCTCTTATCTTATAAGATCAAGTCTCTTAACTTCTAACATCAAGAAACTATTCTTAAGCCGTTATACCTAACTTCCCATAAAGCTAGTATAACTCTTAAGTTTTCAAAGCACAATACTACACTTCTTTCAAAACGATTCATAAATCTTTTGAAATACTTCAAGTTTTATTATAACGCCTGCCGCTTATAAATCAAATCAATTATCTTTAAAACCACAACCCATTTTCTTACCTACATAAAGTCGTTATAACCAACTTCCCATAAAGCCGCTATAACACTTTATGTTTCAAACCAATCAAATACATTAAACACATGTACGCTTCACTGCACTACATAGTTACACACATATCATGCTAGAACAGATAGGAAGAGGTTCACATACCTCGCGACGATTATCGATAATAAGCAAAAAGCTCCAAGTACTACAACCTTGCTAGCCCTTTCCACTCCTCTAGTAGAATACGATACTCTGTACTTTCACCTATAAAGGCCACAAACGCTCATTAACTTTTAAACACATGTTTTCATCTTTCTACGTAAAATTCGCAAAGACTCTCCCCGCAACAAACAGAAAATCTCCTCCTCTAACGAGGCCTGCCACCAAGCCAACTGGGGGTTTTACACGCCTAACCTGGACGTGGTACAATTCTACACAAGCTCATCGCAATACCCCTATGTAAATTACGCCTCAGCTTCTTCTCTTTATTATCCTTCTATGTGATTACTGCTCAATTCTTCATTCTTCGTGCTTAAGTCAAAAGACATTGCCGCAAAGATGTTTAGTTCTATATATAGTATACTTCAACTATATATTCTAACAACATGTAATTTCCAATTACAACAGAGGACAAGATAATTACCGATAAGCCCATAATTATCCAAGTTAAACGTCGATCCTTAGCAACGCTTAGCTCCAACTCCGTGCTCCATCCCGCTCCAAACAACTCCTAGAAGTTCTAACCAACTTCTACTTAAATACTTCAATCAATCAACGAAGATTTTCTTAGTGGTTTGGCTTGAGACTAAAGGGACAAAAGGTAGTATTTCCGACTCTACGACAGAGGTATCTTGGGATACTACAAGGTACAAGGCTAAGGTATTTTGGGCATTATAACAATACTTGGAAGACAACTTTCTACCATGGGTAGGCCTGGCTAGCACAACTAGGCAGTGAGGGTGTTCTCGGCCAAAGGCCACACGAAAAGGGGGAGGGTTGTTACACCCCGTAAGTCCAGGACATGTATAAGAGAATGTACGTAAGGAATCAAGACTTGGAAATTAGTACGAAAGGAAGAATTGTTTTTCCGACGGAAAATGTTCCGAACGTCTAAAGGAAAATGTTCGTTGCTGAGAATCGATTCTCAATATACATTATTTGAAGAGTGTGGACTTAGTAATATTATGGAAATTTATTTTTACGGATTTGGTCACGCTGGGCCCACCCGAGGAATTTTACATTTTTGTTACCCACGAGGTTACATTTTATGGACGAACGAGAGGCGACACGCACCCCATGCTGGTCTTGGTCGAATTAGAGGAGGGGTAATATGGTCATTGAACATCTTGGAAGATAAGTCTTCAAGGCTTGACATAATCGACTAGTCAACCTGCCACTTAGGCTCGATCCTTGTGATTTTAATCCTAGCCTCACATTTGTTTTAGTCTAAGCCCTCCAATACGTGTTATATACTAACTAGTAGCAAGACTAGCTCATTTAACACTTAGAGAAATTTAGAGAGTTCTTGTGTTTGAGAGAGAGCTCTCGGCTTCCATGAAATTCCCACACAAAATTTTTGTAGTTTTTCTCCATTAGCCACAAGACTTTAACCCAATGTCCCTAAGGGTATTGTAAGGATATCTCAATAGAAAGATTTCGGAAAAAACGTATTTTTACGTTAGTCGCAAGGTGAAACAAAGTGAGTTCTTCAACTTTGAAGACGGAACTCAAGCACGGGTTCTTCATAGGCCTCAAGGAGTGCTTCGAGCGGATTGAACTTATGGAAAGGAGCTAAGAATTTCTAAGGCGACTTTGATCTTGGAAATTTTAAGGGCTTAAAGGTATAATTTTGTCGCTTTAGTAGTTAAGACTTACTTATTGTCAGAGCTATGGATTTTAGCAAGTATGTGTTATATAGTATGAAGTTTGATATGTTTTTGACTATCGAACCCTAACCCAAAACTAGCACGTTAGCCTTAAGACTACAATTCAAGTTGATTATTAGTCTAAGCGCCGCACGTTGTATAAAGAAGGAAATTGTAGTTGCTGGTTGTTTAGACTAATATAGCATGTGGACCTAAGAACTTGAAATTGGAAAAGGATTGAAAAGACGAGCGTGATCGTTATATGTCACGAGAATGGCTAGGAAGTTTTATACTTTTCGTATGAATCACAAAGGGAATTTTACACGATTGTCAGGCGTGTAATCCCCTTTGTTTGATGTTGTTTGGAGCCTTAAATGTGGCTTGTTGGTTATTGTATTCGCCTTGAAAAAGGTGGCAAAGTAAGTAGAAACAAAGGAGCCGCCCGATTTTCCGAGAATTAGAGATCGATACTTAGTATTATTCTACGTAGAGACTAGAAGTTGATAGTCTTGTTGTGACCATTATAGGTTGACACTTCTACGCACGCGATTCGGCTTAGCTTGTGGATATTAGCCAAAAGGTGCAGATGTGAACTATCTCCTCTTCTAGCATGATTCCTTAGAATAAAGAAAGTAAGTTCTACTCCTCGAACGATCCATTCTGCTTGTATTTGGATTGCCTAAAATAGAATTTGTTCTATGTACTTCCTCGAGTGTACTTTGATGTTTAAATTGTAAGTAGTATAATCCATTTCCTTAGGGAAGTTTGGATTCTTAAAAGGAAGGTATTTTTATTAAAGTACATAGAGACTTGAAAAGTAAGTGGTTTCCAAATCTTTTGGCTGCCTTAGTTCTAAAACCTAAAGGTCATTATAATGACTTTAGGGAGTCAAAGGAGGATTTACTTATTTGAGTTAAAAGAGGAGAAATGACTTGATTTAAGAGAAGTAACTCATGCTAAGGGTGAAGTTACTGAGGTTTAAAAAGTAGAAGGAAACTTGTTTTCTAACCATTAAGAGACTTCAAGTATTTTGAAAGTTAAGAACTTGATTTGTAAGATGTGATACTTGGTTTTAATAGTATAAGTCTCTTGGTTATCAAGGAATGGATACGTTTAAAACTACAAAGCGGTTATAACGGCTTTATGGGAAGTTGGTTATAACGCTTTATAAGGTTTAGAAAGTTGTCTATTTTGATTAAATCGCATAAGTTGCCTAGATTGTGAAAATTTGGAGTTACTTGATTTCAAGCTTTGAAATGAGTTTTCTAAAAGTGTAGTAACTTACTTTGAAAAATAGACACGCCTTGATACTACTGTTAGTATTCGGGGCTTTACATAGAAAGGAGTCTTTATAAAGCGAATGCACGACGTAGTACTTTGGCTTGATAAATTGAGAATTTGTCTATGTGCCTTGATAAGTACTTTGACTTGTTAAAAGAGAATTATTCTATGTATGCCTTGATTAGTACTTTGGCTTGATAAATTGAGAATTTGTCTGTGTGCCTTGATAAGTACTTTGACTTGTTAAAAGAGAATTATTCTACGTATGTCTTGATTTGTACTTTGGCTTGATAAATTGAGAATTTGTCCAAGTGTGCCTTGATAAGTACTTTGACTTGTTAAAAGAGAATTATTCTATGTATGCCTTGATTAGTACTTTGTCTTGATAAATTGAGAATTTGTCTGCCGTGTCTTGATAAGTACTTTGACTTGTTAAAAGAGAATTATTCTATGTATGCCTTGATTAGTACTTTGGCTTGATAAATTGAGAATTTGTCTAAGTGCCTTGATAAGTACTTTGACTTGTTAAAAGAGAATTATTCTATGTATGCCTTGATTTGTACTTTGGCTTGATAAATTGAGAATTTGTCTAAGTGTGCCTTGATAAGTACTTTGACTTGTTAAAAGAGAATTATTCTATGTATGCCTTGATTTGTACTTTGGCTTGATAAATTGAGAATTTGTCTAAGTGTGCCTTGATAAGTACTTTGACTTGTTAAAAGAGAATTATTCTATGTATGCCTTGATTAGTACTTTGACTTGATAAATTGAGAATTTGTCTAAGCTGCCTTGATAAGTACTTTGACTTGTTAAAAGAGAATTATTCTATGTATGCCTTGATTAGTACTTTGGCTTGATAAATTGAGAATTTGTCTAAGTGTGTCTTGATAAGTACTTTGACTTGTTAAAAGAGAATTATTCTATGTATGCCTTGATTAGTACTTTGGCTTGATAAATTGAGAATTTGTCTAAGTGTGCCTTGATAAGTACTTCTTGACTTGTTAAAAGAGAATTATTCTACGTATGCCTTGATTTGTACTTTGGCTTGATAAATTGAGAATTTGTCTAAGCGCCTTGATAAGTACTTTGACTTGTTAAAAGAGAATTATTCTACGTATGCCTTGATTAGTACTTTGACTTGATAAATTGAGAATTTGTCTAAGGTGCCTTGATAAGTACTTTGACTTGTTAAAAGAGAATTATTCTACGTATGCCTTGATTTGTACTTTGGCTTGATAAATTGAGAATTTGTCTAAGTGTGCCTTGATAAGTACTTTGACTTGTTAAAAGAGAATTATTCTACGTATGCCTTGATTTGTACTTTCTGGCTTGATAAATTGAGAATTTGTCTAAGTCGCGCCTTGATAAGTACTTTGACTTGTTAAAAGAGAATTATTCTATGTATGCCTTGATTAGTACTTTGGCTTGATAAATTGAGAATTTGTCTAAGTGTGCCTTGATAAGTACTTTGACTTGTTAAAAGAGAATTATTCTATGTATGCCTCGATTAGTACTTTGGCTTGATAAATTGAGAATTTGTCTAAGTGTGCCTCACGAGTACTTTGACTTGTTAAAGAGAATTATTCTGGCTGCCTCGCAAGGACTTTGGCTTGTAATTAAGGATTTGCCCATGCAGCCGGAAATAGCTGTAGTGCTATTGTTATATCGCCGCTTCGGTCATTCCTCGTTTGTGGCATTTGCATAATTCCGTGGATTTGCTACCCACGGCGCGGAATATCTCACGCGAGTCCGTAGGCTTACGCGGGTGAAATAGTCTCACGCGGGCGTCCACCTTACGAGGAATACCACGCGAGTCCGTAGCGGCTTACGCGTGAAATAGTCCTATGCGAGGAATACCTCACGCGAGTCCGAAGCGGCTTACGCGGTGAAATAGTCCTACGCGGGCGGTCCAAATTATGCGAGGAATACCTCACGCTGGTCCACGCGACCTACGCGGTGAAATAGTCCTGTGAATAGAATTGCTAAATGATATCGCGCGGACGGTCCCGCTGATCACGAGCTTCCTAGTTTATATTGTAAGGATACCATCGCTTACTCTCATTGTTAGTAAGGCACAATGTGTTGTATTTTGATTATCATATATGTCCCCTGATTTGCTCAGGTTACCCTATGGTCATGCTTTACGAGCGGATTCCGGTACGGGACCACGAGGTATCGAGGACACGTGGGACTTGGTGTTCATGTATCCTTATCGGTGTTATTACATCATGGATCACGGCATGAGGAAGGATTCCACGCACGATTGATATTACGGGCGCGACCCACGGTTATATTGAGTAACGACTTTGAGGCTCGCGCCCCCGACTGAGCATGATCGCATGTGTTATGCATGATCGAGGTCGATATCATACATGTTGTCACGACCAACTCGCCCGTGACCGTGCCTTACCCCGCACCCAAGTAGACATACATCGAGTAATCACGAACATAAAGACAATACATGAAACCAAAGGTAATAAGACAGTTGAAATAAGAAGACAAAGCAACCAAAAATGGTTACCTTCAGATATATATAAATAGCAACTTTTTCAACATGAACAGCTTTAATCCTTTTACAAACCCCGCCCACAACAAAGATTACATGCACTTAAGAATGATACGACAACAACGGCGGACAGGCCCCGCCAAACCCCGAATGTAAACACTTACGACGCATGTGGGACTATACCATCGATAAGCTCCGAGAAACGGAGCTTCCCAAACGCTAAATCAGTGACCGAGAGCTAGGATCAACGATCGTGTACTTCAACTCGCAGATGAACGCACTTCGGGCGAGGTCAAGATAACAAAACCGAGTATGTGAAATCAAAATACATATCAGAAATGAAATCATAGCCATATAAAGCAGAGACATGTATGATAACCAACTACGCTTACAACAAAGCGCTATGTCGTTGTGGACTCACGCCTCAAGTCATCACTCAAGTATAACAACGGGTCTCGTGCCCACAACATCAATCATGCGCCGTGGAATACCTTCCTCACCGCAGCCTATGATATAAAAGCACCAAGGAACACATGAACACCGTGTCCCACTGTGTCATAATAAAATCAGACGGTGGTAATAAGGCATAGCCGACTACTAAAAACCTACGCATCAACAAGCGCGAATCAGATTATAAGATCTGCTTAGACCATTACATGATCAAAGCCGCCACTTGCCCGCAGATTAACGTACGCTGCCTAACCTCGAACTCCCGCAGCCCCGCGATAGGCCAATCTCATCGCCCGCATGAGGTATTCCTCGCATCGAGGGTAGCTACTTCGCATCGCCCCGACTTCGCAGCCGCACGGCCACACGGACCGCATGCCCATAAAGGACGTGACACTAACTCGAACTCGTGAGTTCGCATAGGCCCCCGACTCGCATGAGGTATTCTCAATCATAGGTCCATCGACCGCCGAGTCTACCCCGCATCGGAGGGCGCTTAACCCCTAATCATCTCAAGAGATTTAACGCCACAATACTATCATAACGATCGATAGTTAATAAGCACAATCAAGGGAAACCCTTCACACAAACATCACAAGATACTAACACACGTAGATCCCAACACGCTTACTTATCAACGCAATCAAGAAAGTATTACAAGTGCTATCACAAACCAATACAATCAAGTTGTTCACACAAGGTACCTTCTACTATATGATTAACAAAATCGGTTTTTATCCCCAAAGTACTTCATACATTAACTCTTTAAAAGATACGCATTTCACAATGTCACACAATACCCGTAGTATAAAAATAGAGTGACTATCCTTTTAAAGTAAATCAATTACTTCTCTTTGTAAAATCAAGTAGCAACATTCTTTTCCAATGATCAAGTTTGCCTAATTTCCAATGTTCAAGTTTCTCATTTTAGAAAGGTTTCAGAGTTCATAGTCTTATTCATTTGAGAATATAATTCTCCTTAAAACTATCCGAGAAACATAAGTCTTATATGCGAGTAGGATATTCTTGTTTATAACAATCTTATTACAAAAACATGATCTAGGAAATATCATTTTGTCTCATCTTAGCTTCTATGCAGATGGAAGTTTCACTGGTTTTAATAATACTTAATTAGTCAAAACATTTTTATTAACGCCGCAGTTGGTTTGTCGACACATTCTCGATTCAAATCAAGAAACATTCTTAAGCCGTTATACCTAACTTCCCATAAAGCTAGTATAACTCTTAAGTTTTTCAAAACCAAGTATTACTTCTTTCAAAATGATTCAAAATCTTTGAAATACTTCAAGTTCTTTATTAACACATAACAAGCCGCTTATAGTTCAAATCAAGACTTTTAAAACCACATGTATTTTCTTACCAACATAAAGTCATATAACCAACTTCCCATAAAGTCGTTATAACACTTTATGTTTTAAACCAATCACATACATTTAGCACATGACGCTCACCGCATTACATAGTTCACACATATCATGCTAGAAGAGATAGGAAGAGGTTCACATACCTCGCGACGATTATCGACTAATAGCAAAACGCCCAAGTACTCTCAAACCGCCGCTACTCCCTAAGCCAAGTAGATCGCGCCACGCATAGTACTTCCACCTATAAGGCCACAAGGCGCTTATTAACATAAGGTCTCTTCAGAACATTCTACGTAAAATTCGCAAAGACCTCCCCGCAACAACAGAATCTCCTCCTCTAACGAGGCCGCCACTAAGCCAACCAGGGGTTATACATCTAACCCTAATCTGTACAATTCTACTCCACTGCACTACTTCACAAGTTCATCGTAATACAAATCTAAGTAATTACAGCCAAGAATCTTCTTTAAATACAGCTTAAGTCGCAAGACATTGTCGTAAGTATTATTCAGCTTAAGTCAAAAGACATTGCCAACAACTACGCTCATTCTATATATAGTATACTTCAACTATATATTCTAACAATATGTAATTTCCAATTACAATAGTGGACAAGATATTTACCTCAAAAGCCCATAATTATCCAAGTATAAAGTCGATCCTCGGGCAATCGCTTAGCTCCAACTCCGAGCGCCCAACCCGCTCTAAACCACCCTTAGAAGTTCTAACCAACTTCTACACAATACTCCAACTGACTATGGAGATTTTTCCTAGTGGTTTCGCTTTTGTGACTAAGGAAGTATAATAGTATTTCCTGGCTTTTCAGATAGTATAACCTGAATACAAAAAGGTATATGGCTAAGGTAATTGGGCATTATAACAATACTTTGAGGGTATTTCTATCAAGAGGGGGTATTATACTAAAACAACTAGGCTAGTGGGGTACCCCACGGCCACACCAAAAAGGGAGTGGAGGCTCACCACAAGTGGCCTATCTAGGAGTGGGCTCTGACGAGAGTCAAACAAGAGGGAGGGGAGGATTTCTAAGACTTAGAACATTTTAGGATGAATAAGTCTTCCAAAGGGGTGGGTATTTATAGGCTCAGCAAAGGCCAACCAATGGCCAAGATCTTGCCAAGTGCAAGGCAAGTGTAGGCCAAGATCTTGCCAAGTGCACCTTATCCATCTACCACAAAATATCCTACCAACCCTTGACCAACAATGGCCAATTCGCCCACCTCTTTTACCGCCTAACGCAGCTCCAATGGGAGGGTGACAAGTGTCGCCTCTCATGGCAAAAATGTTTCGCCTCTCTAAAAATCCGCAAAAATTAAAAATGACATAGCCTAAATTCCCTACGAAAGTCAGAAAACGCTTCACCAAAAACGACTCTAACCGTGTTATGCACAAATAAAATTCGCCAAGCACTTTAAGGCACAAACTTTTCTACGACGCCCTCGCAGCATATACTCGTGAAATACTGGTATAACATTCTCCTCCTTAGAAACATTCGTCCCCGAATGTTCCTTATAAGTCTCAAAACAAACGCGCCAATATAGTCTTCACTACTATTCTTACGAGAACAATCCCGCCACACCGCACTCCAGAAATACTTACGCCAAAGTCCACGAGGAAACACTCTAATCATCACCACAAAACACTCCTCACCGGGTCTAAAATATACTTCTTCCACACTTTTCCAAACAAAAGAAATGATCACATCTACGCTCGCCATACATGCTCGCTTCTCTCTACTCGTCGTAGATACCACTTTGTCACTTTGCTCGAGGCATTAACCTTCTCAAAGCGATCCAACAAATGGTACCACTTTTGTCACTTTGTCGCGAGCCTTGTCCGACGACTCCAACAAATGGTACCGGATCGCATGCGATCCCCGAGGATGTCGATACCGAACTCTTTCCACATTTCGACATCGCTTCGCCTAAAACTCGGCTACTATCTCTAACGTGGTCATCATTAAGTGGGAACACTGATGGATCTCGATACTTTTCCCGATCATAACAATACGAAAGATCGACGCATGCCTCCTAAGTCGGACAAGAAAGCTAACATATAGGCAACCCGCCTATTCTTCACATGAACTCGTGCGGCCCAAAGTAACTCGCTAAGTTCCTCTCAGATTCCAAACTCGTCACACCCAACCCGGTGGTACTCTTCAAGAAGACCGACCACAACTCAACTCTAAGCGCCGCCGATTATCCGCACAATTCCTCCGAGCCGCCGTAACTTCTTCTAGACAAGCTTCAGACTATCCACACCGGAACAAGCTCGAACCAACTAATCAACCTTGCCAACATCGAACCAATCGACCGGCAATTACACTTCCGCCCCTACAAGGCTTCACAAAGCGATATCCGAACACCAAATGGTAGCTTAAACACTTCCTCCACAGAGACAACAATCCTCACGACTACCTCAAATTCACGACCGCCCGGTGGCTTAACGCGATTCGAGACTCACCGAAGTTCTTAACCCCGCTCGTAAACTTTTAGAAGACGAAAATAGCTACAACCCGGGCTTCACCGTTCGACATAAGGCGAAGGTAGGCACCCCGCAGCCTTTCAACCTTCGATAACTCAACACACCGAGTAAACGGTCCCGAACGAAGAACACGACGGGCTGCTTCATCGACCACCACCGGCCGAACGATCCACGAACTCAGACACGTTAATCGAATACGGGCCTAACACCTCGTGACTTACCACAAGGCGACCACCACAACCGACCCCACCACCAAACCCGCCGCTGGTCGACTCCGCAACGTGGCCTCAACCCGACCCGCAACGCCGCATCATACTAGCTCCCGAACCTAACAATCTCACTAATCACGCTACTTAAAACCTAGCGGTCTTCTTAGCTCAACTACCCTCTTTCATTCCACACTACCAGGACCTGTCCCAACATAACTCACGCACTATGCACTCCGATAAGTGGTCAAACACAACACTACACCTTTTTCTCGAGACGGCCTCACCTCTAAGGTCTCTACGATAAAGCTCTAAGGCTCACACTTTCTATCCCCAAAATCTTACTCTGCTAAACAACCATGATTTCAAATCACAACTAACACACCGCTATCGTAACATAGCACCTAAGGTATACTCACCTTATCACCTATACAAAACTCTAGGGTTAAGGATAGATCTATGTTCATCGCTTCACTCCCTTAGTCGTTCTAATCAAACTCGCCTGTAGGCGATAGCATGGGAGATGACTTAACTACCCACCGATCCTCGGCTAAGTCCTCCCGCATGACACTCTTTTCGACAACAGCACTCGACGGTCATAGGTACAACACGCATCAACTAAAAGACGACATTCCTCGACGACGCCGCCACATTGTGAACACCGAGAAATCAATCGGATGGCCGGAACCTACGTATCCGCGGAACCTAAGTTCGAGCTCGACTAACTCCCGCATACCCCAACGCCCCGAATTCGCGGAGACTCGCCAGACCGTGGATGTGCATAATCTATTCACGCGAGGCGACTCGCCTCAAAAGTTACTAAAGGACCTCGCCGCTCGCCCTCTTCTCGTGTCCTTCGTTAATCTGGCCGATCTCTACATCGCCTCTGGCCGCGCATAAGCCCGCATACGTGCCATGCTCAAGCTTCAATCAAGAATTACTTTGCACAACCTCTTTAGATAGTCCTCAAGACTCGCAGACATCGGTATACTCCGGGTAGCCAAATCTATAGCTAGTAATGGTCGCTTTGCAATCTAAATTCTCTGCTCTTGGCCGCGAATCAAGGTTCATATATCATGGCCGCAGCAGGATCGCCGCCGTGCGCAAACTGGGCTAGTGACGCCGCAGAAATCCCCGAACGGCACTACCCTAGGTAAAGATCGGGCCTGTGCCCTCGCAACCCTCCCGAACTCTACTCAGCCTCCTCGGCCGCTTTGCCTCCCCGGGCCCGGCCGCTACGCGAGGCATAACTGGTGGAAAGAAATACGTTAGAGGGTCCAACTTACAACACGCCTCTAAGGCACGATCTCAGAGTGAGAAGAATAGAAACTAATCCTAAAATATCCTATAGCCTTCGACATCGTGGTGCACAACACACCGATAATCAAGACTTATCGATACCGGCTCAGACACTTTCCGAGGATTAATCGCTCGATACCACTTTTGTCACGACCAACCTGCCCGTGACCTGCCTTACCCTGCACCCAAGTAGACATACATCGAGTAATCAATGAACATAAAGACAATACATGAAACCAAGGTAATAAGACAGTTGAAATAAGAAGACAAAGCAACCAAAAATGGTTACCTTCAAGATATATATAAATAGCAACTTTTTCAACATGAATGCTTTAATCCTTTTTACAAACCCCGCCACAACAAGATTACTGCACTTCTAAGAATGATACGATAACAATGGGCGGACAGGCCCCGCCAAACCCCGAATGTAAACACTTACGACGCACAGGGGACTATACCACCGATAAGCCTCCGAGAAACGAGCTTCCCAAACGTCAAATCGCGGACTCGAGAGCTAGGATCAACGATCGTGTACTTCAACTCGCAGATGAACGCAGCTTCAAGCGAGGTCAAGCATAACAAAAATTTAGTATGTGAAATCAAAATACATATCAGAAATGAAATCATAGCACTATATAAAGCAGAGACATGTATGATAACCAACTACGCCATAAACAAAGCTATGTCAAGTTAGGGACTCACGCCTCAAGTCATCACTCAAGTATAACAATGGGTCTCGTGCCCACAACATCAATCATGCCCGTGGAATACCTTCCTCACCGCCAGCATGATATAAAAGCACCAAGGAACACACATGAACACCGTGTCCCACTGTGTCATAATAAAATCAGACGGTAAGTACGTAAGGCATAGCCGACTACTAAAAACCCACAGCATCAACAAGGTCACGAATCAGATTATAAGATCTGCTCAGACCATTACATGATCAAAGCCGCCACTTGCCCGCAGATTACCGTACGCTGCTTAACCCCGAACTCCCGCAGCCCGCGATAGGCCAATCTCATCGCCCGCATGAGGTATTCTCGCATCGAGGGTAGCTACTCCCTCGCATCGCCCCGACTTCGCACCGCACGGCCACATGGACCGCATGCCCATAAAGGACGACACTAACTCGAACTCTCAGAGCTCCAAGATAGGCCCCGGACCGCATGAGGTATTCTCGAATCATAGGTCCATCGACCCGCCGAAGTCTACCCCAGACGGAGGCGCTTAACTCTAATCATCTCAAGAGATTTAATGCCACAATACTATCATAACGATCGATAGTTAATAAGCACAATCGGGAAACCCTTCACACAAACATCACAAGATACTAACACACGAAGCATCCCAACACGCTTACTTATCAACGCAATCAAGAAAGTATTACTGTGCTATCACAAACCAATACAATCAAGTTGTTCACACAAGGTACCTTCTACTATATGATTAACAAAATCGGTTTTTATCCCCAAAGTACTTCATACATTAACTCTTTAAAAGATACGCATTTTCACAATGTCACACAATACCCGTAGTATAAAATAGAGTGACTATCCTTTAAAGTAAATCAATTACTTCTCTTTGTAAAATCAAGTAGCAACATTCTTTCCAATGATCAAGTTTGCCTAATTTCCAATGTTCAAGTTTCTCATTTTAGAAAGGTTTCAGAGTTCATAGTCTTATTCATTTGAGAATATAATTCTCCTTAAAACTATCCGAGAAACATAAGTCTTATATGTGAGTAGGATATTCTTGTTTATAACAATCTTATTACAAAGAAATGCATGATCTAGAAATATCATTTTGTCTCATCTTAGCTTCTATGCAGATGGAAGTTTCTACCGGTTTTAATAATACTTAATTAGTCAAAACATTTTTATTAACGCCGCAGTTGGTTTGTCGATACACATTCTGATTTCAAATCAAGAAACATTCTTAAGCCGTTATACCTAACTTCCCATAAAGCTAGTATAACTCTTAAGTTTTTCAAAACCAAGTATTACTTCTTCTTTCAAAATGATTCAAAATCTTTGAAATACTTCAAGTTCTTTATTAACACATAACAAGCCGCTTATAGTTCAAATCAAGACTTTTAAAACCACATGTATTTTCTTACCAACATAAAGTCGTTATAACCAACTTCCCATAAAGTCGTTATAACACTTTATGTTTTAAACCAATCACATACATTTAGCACACGACGCCTACCGCATCACATAGTTCACACATATCATGCTAGAAGAGATAGGAAGAGGTTCACATACCGCGCACGACATCGACTAATAGCAAAACGCTCCAAGTACTTCAAACCGCCGCTACTCCCTAAGCCAAGTAGATCGCGCCACGCATAGTACTTCCACCTATAAGGCCACAAGGCGCTTTATTAACATAAGGTCTCTTCAGAGAACATTCTACGTAAAATTCAAAAGACCTCCCCGCAACAACAGAAATCTCCTCCTCTAACGAGGCCGGCTACCAAGCCAACCAGGGGTTATACATCTAACCCTAACGCACAATTCTACTCCACTGCACTACTTCACAAGCTCATCAGAATACACCTAAGTAATTACGCCAAGAATCTTCTTTAAATACAGCTTAAGTCGCAAGACATTGCCGTAAGTATTATTCAGGCTTAAGTCAAAAGACATTGCCAACAACTACGTTCAGTTCTATATATAGTATACTTCAACTATATATTCTAACAATATGTAATTTCCAATTACAATAGTGGGACAAGATATTTACCTCAAAAAGCCCATAATTATCCAAGTATAAAGTCGATCCTGGGCAATCGTTTAGCTCCAACTCCGAGCGCTCCAACTCTCTAAACCACCCTTAGAAGTTCTAACTAACTTCTACACAATACTCCAACTGACTATGGAGATTTTTCCTAGGGTTTCGCTTTTTGTGACTAAGGGAAGTATAATAGTATTTCGGGCTTTTCAGATAGTATAACCTTAGAATACAAAAAGGTATATGGCTAAGGTAATTGGGCATTATAACAATACTTTGAGGGTATTTCTATCAAGAGGGGTATTATACGAAAACAACTAGGCTAGGGGTACCCTACGCCACACCAAAAAGGGGAGTGGAGGCTCTCGCCACAAGTGGCCTATCTAGGAGTGGGGCTCTGGACGAGTCAAACAAGAGGAGGGGAGGATTTCTAAGACTTAGAACATTTTAGGATGAATAAGTCTTCCAAAGGGGCGGGTATTTATAGGCCTAGCAAAGGCCAACCAACGGCCAAGATCTTGCCAAGTGCAAGGCAAGTGTAGGCCAAGATCTTGCCAAGTGCACCTTATCCATCTACCATAAAATATCCTACCAACCCTTGACCAACAATGGCCAATTGGCCCACCTCTTTACCGCCTAACGCAGCTCCAATGGGAGGGTGACAAGTGTCGCCTCTCAAGCACAAAAATGTTTCGCCTCTCTAAAAATCCGCAAAAATTAAAAATGACATAGGAAATTCCCTACGAAGTGTGGAAAACGTTACCAAAAACGACTTAACCAAAGTGTTATGCACAAATAAAATTCGCCAAGCACTTTAAGGCACAAACTTTTCACGCACGCCCCGCGCATATACTCGTGAAATACTGGTATAACACATGTCTCCCGTGGT
The DNA here is from genome assembly GCA_029844215.1 of Przewalskia tangutica. Classification (NCBI taxonomy): domain Eukaryota; kingdom Viridiplantae; phylum Streptophyta; class Magnoliopsida; order Solanales; family Solanaceae; genus Przewalskia; species Przewalskia tangutica. The sequence continues at coordinate 244,613 of JAQGDG010000188.1, read as the reverse complement.
TATTTAGATCGCTATGATTTTATTACGCATTTCATCGCTCACATACTTGGTACATTCTTCGTGATCGACCTCCTCGGGCCGCTCATGCCGCAGTTTAGGCACGCAGTCAGTGATCGCAGTGTAGGATCCTCGCTGTGGTTTTGGATAAGCTCCTTCTATTCCGAGTTTATCTTTGGTATATGTCCTTCAAGCATGTGCTTTGTATAGTTTTGGGTACGCGGGCCATTCCGCCATAGTTCGCTTTAACTCCTAGAGGTCCGTATTCATACGTGATTGACTCATGTACGGTGCAGTGTCTTTTGTTTATGTATATACGGCAGCCTTGTCGCTTTGCCCTTGCACGCACGCTTGTTTTAAAAAAATGAGGTGTTATTTCAGCCCGCCTTACTTGTATTGTTATGCAGGCGGTGCCTGTAGGCACTCACCACGCCCGGGTTCGGCCGTGACAGAGTGGTATCAGAGCGCCGGGCCCCTGAATGTCTACAGACCGTGTCTAGTAGAGTCTTGATTATCGGTGTGTTGCGCGCCACACCCATAAACAGGAGGCTACACGACATTTAGAGTTGGTTTCTATTCTTTTCACTCTAAGATCGTGCCAGAGCCGTTAGTAAGAAAATTCCTCTCCGACGATTACAGTGTTACAAGATGCCTCCAAGGCGAGGGCAACAATGCCAAATAGTGGCAAAGGAGCAGCAGGAGCTACTAGTCGACTCAGAGAGTTGATAGGGCTTATGCCATGGTATACCGGATGTTGTTCAGATGGCGAAGTTCTTCTCACAGTTTTGAGGCCCCAAGACTGCAGAGCCTCCAGCTTTCGCTAGAGAAGACTATAGGGTCATGAGGAAGAAGCTATGTTATTGACCAAGATAGTGCTAGCAATGTAAGTGATAGTACTTTGCAGGTAGGATACTTTGATTAGTAAAGTGAGAAGTAAGAATATCGACAAGAATGATGTTGAACCGAGACTATAGTTGTGTAGAGTTCACAAGTTGTAATTACCCCGTAACAAGTGTAAGACCGATAGGGAAGATTGTGCAGTAGAAATACTTTGGCTTATGTGACGAACCTCTAGTGAATAGGGGATAGGGTAAGAAGACTGAGATAAGAGAGATTTATTCCGCACTAAGAACGAAGTTATGTGACGACGAGTCGGTTATAGACTCATTTCGGTCACCGATAGTATGGAACGGGTGATGTCGCTAGAAATAGTCCCGCTATGATGTGGTCCCGGGATGCCAGCCCAAGTTTAGTTAATCGTTGTACGAGTTTGTGGACGCCCACCTAACTAGGTCGTAAGGACCGGCGAGAGCCTTAGCGGAAATTCAAGTAGCTTAATGGCCAGGTTTGATTAGTAACTCCAAGTAGTGTAGAACAGAAACGATATTGAGATTTTTTACGTGTACTAGATAAGTTTGAAAGTACGAGAAAGTATGACAAGTAAGGAAAGAAAGGAACCTCAGGATCCCGTGTTTGAGGAGATCAGAATCCTTCGAGTTTTGTGAGAAGGGACCACTGACGAAGGTCCATTATTATGTTTACGTATGTTATGTGGTGGCCATGCGTGGCATCGCTGGTCTTGTGCATTTGATTGATAGGCATAGTATGTAGATTGTGCCGAGTTTGTATAGCTTGACAATCGACTAAGAACATTCGTGGACGAATGTTTCTATGGGGAAGAATGTTACACCCGTAAGTCCGTGACATGTATAAGAGAATGTACGTAAGGAATCAAGACTTGAAATTAGTACGAAAGGAAGAATTGTTTTTCCGACGAAAATGTTCAACGCCTGAAAGGAAAAATGTTCGTTGTTGAGAATTGGATTCTCAATATACATTATTTGAAGAGTGTGGGACTTAGTAATATTATGGAAATTTATTTTTACGGATTTGGTCACGTGGGGCCCACCCGAGGAATTTTACATTTTGCTGGCCCACGAGGTTACATAATTTTACGGACGAATGAGAGGCGACACGTGGCACCCCATAAGTGGTCTTGGCCTAATTAGAGGAGGGTAATATGGTCATTGAACATCTTGGAAGATAAGTCTTCAAGGCTCGACATAATCGACTAGTCAACTTGCCACTTAGGCTTGATCCTTGTGATTTTAATCCTAGCCTCACATTTGTTTTAGTCTAAGCCCTCCAATATGTGTTATATACTAACTAGTAGCAAGACTAGCTCATTTAACACTTAGAGAAATTTAGAGAGTTCTTGTGCTTGAGAGAGAGCTCTCGGCTTCCATGAAATTCCCACACAAAATTTTTGTAGTTTTTCTCCATTAGCCACAAGACTTTAACCCAATGTCCCTAAGGGTATTGTAAGGATATCTCAATAGAAAGATTTCGGAAAAAACGTATTTTTACGTTAGTCGCAAGGCGGAAACAAAGTGAGTTCTTCAACTTTGAAGACGGAACTCAAGACGGGTTCTTCATAGGCCTCTAAGGAGTGCTTGGAGCGGATTGGAACTTATGGAAAGGAGCTAAGAATTTCTAAGGCGCGACTTTGGATCTTGGAAATTTTAAGGGCTTTGAAAGGTATAATTTTGTCGTTTTAGTAGTTAAGACTTACTTATTGTTGTAGCTATGGATTTTAGCAAGCATGTGTTATATAGTATGAAGTTTGATATGTTTTGACTATCGAACCCTAACCAAAACTAGCATGTTAGCCTTAAGACTACAATTCAAGTTGATTATTAGTCTAAGCGCATGTTGTATAAAGAAGGAAATTGTAGTTGTTGGTTGTTTAGACTAATATAGCATGTGGACCTAAGAACTTGAAATTGGAAAAGGATCGAAAAGACGAGCGTGATCGGGTTATATGTCGGCCGAGAATGGCTAGTGAAGTTTTATACTTTTTCGTATGAATCGCGGGCTGAATTTTACACGATTGTAAGGCGGTAATCCCCTTTGTTCGATGTTGTTTGGAGCCTTAAATGTGGCTTGTTGGTTATTGTATTCGGCCTTGAAAAGGTGGCAAAGTAAGTAGAAACAAAGGAGGTGTCGCCCGATTTTCCGTAGAATTGTAGATCGATACTTAGTATTATTCTACGCAGAGACTAGAAGTCGATAGTCTTGTTGTGACCATTATAGGTCGACACTTCTACGCGGCGATTCGCTTAGCTGTGGATATTAGTAAAAGGTATGTGAACTATCTCCTCTTCTAGCATGATTCCTTAGAATAAAGAAAGTAAGTTCTACTCGAACGATCCATTCCTTGCTTGTATTTGGATTGCCTAAAATAGAATTTGTTCTATGTACTTCCTCGAGTGTACTTTGATGTTTAAATTGTAAGTAGTATAATCCATTTCCTTAGGGAAGTTTGGATTCTTAAAAGTGAAGGTATTTTTATTAAAGTACATAGAGACTTGAAAAGGAAGTGGTTTCCAAATCTTTGGCAAGGCCTTAGTTCTAAAACCTAAAGGTCATTATAATGACTTTAGGGGAGTCAAAGGAGTGATTTACTTATTTGAGTTAAAAGAGGAGAAATGACTTGATTTAAGAGAAGTAACTTGCTATGTGAAGTTACTTGAGGTTTAAAAAGTATGAAACTTGTTTTCTAACCATTAAGAGACTCAAGTATTTTGAAAGTTAAGAACTTGATTTGTAAGTATGTGATACTTGGTTTTAATAGTATAAGTCTCTTGGTTATCAAGGAACGGATACGCCTAAAACCATAAAGGGTTATAACGGCTTTATGGGAAGTTGGTTATAACGGCTTTATGGAAGGTTTAGAAAGTTGTCTATTTTGATTAAATCGGCATAAGTTGCCTAGATTGTGAAAATTTGGAGTTACTTGATTTCAAGCTTTGAAATGAGTTTTCTAAAAGTGTAGTAACTTACTTTGAAAATAGACACGCTGATACTACTGTTAGTATCTTGGGGCTTTACATAGAAAGGAGTCTTTATAAATGAATGTACGTACGTAGTACTTTGGCTTGATAAATTGAGAATTTGTCTAAGTGTGCCTTGATAAGTACTTTGACTTGTTAAAAGAGAATTATTCTATGTATGCCTTGATTAGTACTTTGGCTTGATAAATTGAGAATTTGTCTAAGTGTGCCTTGATAAGTACTTTGACTTGTTAAAAGAGAATTATTCTATGTATGTCTTGATTTGTACTTTGGCTTGATAAATTGAGAATTTGTCTAAGTGTGCCTTGATAAGTACTTTGACTTGTTAAAAGAGAATTATTCTATGTATGCCTTGATTAGTACTTTGGCTTGATAAATTGAGAATTTGTCTAAGTGTGTCTTGATAAGTACTTTGACTTGTTAAAAGAGAATTATTCTATGTATGCCTTGATTAGTACTTTGGCTTGATAAATTGAGAATTTGTCTGGTGCCTTGATAAGTACTTTGACTTGTTAAAAGAGAATTATTCTATGTATGCCTTGATTTGTACTTTGGCTTGATAAATTGAGAATTTGTCTGTGTGCCTTGATAAGTACTTTGACTTGTTAAAAGAGAATTATTCTATGTATGCCTTGATTTGTACTTTGGCTTGATAAATTGAGAATTTGTCTAAGTGTGCCTTGATAAGTACTTTGACTTGTTAAAAGAGAATTATTCTATGTATGCCTTGATTAGTACTTTGACTTGATAAATTGAGAATTTGTCTAAGTGTGCCTTGATAAGTACTTTGACTTGTTAAAAGAGAATTATTCTATGTATGCCTTGATTAGTACTTTGGCTTGATAAATTGAGAATTTGTCTAAGTGTGTCTTGATAAGTACTTTGACTTGTTAAAAGAGAATTATTCTATGTATGCCTTGATTAGTACTTTGGCTTGATAAATTGAGAATTTGTCTAAGTGTGCCTTGATAAGTACTTTGACTTGTTAAAAGAGAATTATTCTATGATGCCCTGATTTGTACTTTGGCTTGATAAATTGAGAATTTGTCTAAGTGTGCCTTGATAAGTACTTTGACTTGTTAAAAGAGAATTATTCTATGTATGCCTTGATTAGTACTTTGACTTGATAAATTGAGAATTTGTCTAAGTGTGCCTTGATAAGTACTTTGACTTGTTAAAAGAGAATTATTCTATGTATGCCTTGATTTGTACTTTGGCTTGATAAATTGAGAATTTGTCTAAGTGTGCCTTGATAAGTACTTTGACTTGTTAAAAGAGAATTATTCTATGTATGCCTTGATTTGTACTTTGGCTTGATAAATTGAGAATTTGTCTGTGCGTCTTGATAAGTACTTTGACTTGTTAAAAGAGAATTATTCTATGTATGCCTTGATTAGTACTTTGGCTTGATAAATTGAGAATTTGTCTAAGTGTGCCTTGATAAGTACTTTGACTTGTTAAAAGAGAATTATTCTATGTATGCCTTGATTAGTACTTTGGCTTGATAAATTGAGAATTTGTCTAATGTGCCTTGACGAGTACTTTGACTTGTTAAAGAGAATTATTCTAAGCGTGCCTTGGTAAGGACTTTGGCTTGTAATAAGGATTTGCCTACGCAGCCGGAAATAGCCTTGTGTGCTATTGTTATATCACTGCTTCGGGTCATTCCCGTTTGTGGCATTTGCATAATTCCGCGGATTTGCTACCCACGATGCGAGGAATATCTCACGCGAGTCCGTAGGCTTGGCGCGGTGAAATAGTCTCACGCGGCGGTCCACCATGCGAGGAATACCTACGCGAGTCCGTGGCGGCTTACGCGGTGAAATAGTCCTATGCGATAATACCTCACGCGAGTCCGAAAGGGCTTATGCGGTGAAATAGTCCCACGCGGGCGGTCCACTTATGCGAGGAATACCTCACGCGGTCCACGCGACCTACGCGTGAAATAGTCCCGTGAATAGAATTGCTAAACGATATCGCGCGGACGGTCCCGCTGATCACGAGCTTCCTAGTTTATATCAAGGATACTATCGCTTACTCTCATTGTTAGTAAGGCACAATGTGTTGTATTTTGATTATCATATATGTCCCTGATTTGTTCAGGTTACCCTATGGTCACGCTTTTACGGCGGGATTCCGGCACGACCACGAGGTATCGAGGACACAGGGACTTGGTGTTCATGTATCCTTATCGTGTTATTACATCATGGATCACGGCAGCGAGGAAGGATTCCACGCACGATTGATATTACGGGCGTGAGACCCATGGTTATATCGAGTAACGACTTGGCGGCCCGCCCCCGACTTGATATGATCGCCATGTGTTATGTATTGCAGGTCGGATATCATACATGTCTCCCGTGTTATTTAGATCGCTATGATTTTATTACGCATTTCATCGCTCACATACTTGGTACATTCTTCGCATCGACCTCCTTCGGCCGCGTCACGCCGCAGTTTAGTACGCAGCTGTGATCGGCAGTGTGATCCCGCCGGTTTTCGATAAGCCCTTCTATTCCTGAGTTTATCTTTGGTATATGTCCTTCAAAGATGTGCTTTGTATAGTTTTGGTACACGCGGGGCCTTGTCCCGCCATAGTTCGGCTTTAACTCCAGAGGTCCGTATTCATACGTGGATCGACTCACGACGGCGTAAAGGTCTTTGTTTATGATATATGGCACTTGTCGGCTTTGCCCTCGCACGCACGCTTGTTTTAAAAAAATGAGGTGTTATTTCGCCCGCAGCTTACTTGTATTGTTAAGTATGGGTGCCTGTGTAGGCACTCCACGCCCGGTTCTGGCCGTGACAAGGTGAAGGCTCTCGCTTAGAGCTCACAAAGCGGGAGGAGAGGGTTTCAAGACTGAAGTTTTGGAACGGATGAAGTCTCCACATCTGGGGGTATTTATAAGAAACCAAAGGCCAACCAAGGCCAAGATCCTCCCAAGTGTATAGCAAGTGTAAGGGCAAGATTAAGCCAAGTGCACCCTAAACCCTACTCCACAAAATACGGCACAAGACAAGGCACAAAACAAGGCCAAAACAAGGCACAAAATAAGGGCCAATAGGCCTCAAACCCGTGACTAATTCGGCCTAACCCAACGCTTCACTGAGGGTGACAAGTGTCACCTCCCATGGTCCAAAACATTTCGCCTCTGAAAATTCGCAAAAATACTAAATGACATAGCCGAATTTTCCCTACGAAAGTCGTGGAAAACGCTTTCCGAAAAACGACTCTACGGGTCAGGTACAAAAATTTCAAACATGCCTAACTTAAGGCTCAAAATTGACGCACGCCCATACGCATATTACTGAAATACGGTATAACATTCTTCCTTAGAAACATTCGTCCCCAATGTTCCTTCAAGGTCTCAAACAAACAGCGCCGTGATAGTCTTCACCGCTATACGCATTTAAAACAATCATGCCACACCGCCACAAAAACACACGCTCACTTCTCCTTTCTCGTAGAACTCGTCACTAACACTCGAACTCGCTTCTAGTATCCGCACTACACTTCGCCAACGCTTCGCTTTCCAACCTCGAGTCACTACCTCCAAACTTGGTCATCTTACTAACTTCGATCTTCTAAGGCCGCTCTCGCCTCCACGATCCGCTCGTCGAACACATCCACCAACTCATACGATGGTCATACAAACTCGGGCCTAGCATCTTCGTGACTTACCACCAAGTGACCACCCAGAACTGGCCCCACCCCAACCGGTTACGGGTTGACCCGCAAATGGTCCTCAACCCGACCCCCAATCACGCAACTCTTGTTCCCCGATCCTAACAATCTTACTATTTCACATCACGAAAGCTACCACTTCCATCTCACACTACCTGTGGACTTACCCTTTTCACTAACTGTGTTTCTAAATCACATTTTAGCACAAAGCTATCCAAACATAACATTAAACACATCAACAACATCAATACAAACAAAACTCTGTATGGTTAAGGATATACCAAACTAGGCGTTCAAGGACCGCTAAAATCGGGAACTCCCACCGCGACTTCACCGGCCTTCCGTACTAACATCCCGCTCAAGCATGAAGGTGAAGAACCCGAATCGCCTAAGAGTCCATGCTATCCTACCAAGCATACTGCCTGGACTTCTGCCGACGGCCCCGCTGGCCGCAAAAATAACAATCTCCCGAGTTAGTACGACACTCTCCTTATGAAGCTTTCCACAACGCCACACCGAGATGTGGCACTCATCCGCGAGCACTCATGCTTCTCCCGAAATCTGAAACCCGGGAGCCCCGACCGCTTCCCGAATATCCCGGCGTCCCGGAAGCCGCGAGGACCACCAGACCGACGAGGTACATAACTAGTTCGGCCGAGGCGGTCCGCCTCGAAAGTCACCAGCGACCTCGCTGCTCGCCTCTTCGCTGACTTTCGTCATTCCGCCGATTTATCCGCCTCACATCCAAGTGTATACGCCGCACGCGGCAATGTCCATGCCCACCAAGAGCTACACCAACAACTCTCGCAAGGCAATCATCGAGCCTCAGAATATATCGTGCACTCGATCCTCCATATCAAGCATTAACGCGGGACGCATCGCCAATGAGTCGAACTCCACATTGTACTCCAACCGCACGCCTGCTCGCCAGAATACCAAATATCTGCTTACCGAGCCCTCCTCATCCGGGAGGCAAGAAATGTGCAAGAAAGGCCTCGAGAACTGCTCCATACCGCTGAAGTGCATGCTTCCCCGACAGCTCCCAAGAATCAAACTACGATCGCAGATCACGCAGCTTGACGTGGAACCTGTGGCCACCGACTGATCTCCGATGCTCGATCACTTACGATCCAGAATCGCTTGATGAACTCCTCGGATCATCCTCGTGCCTCACCCATAAAACTCGCGCCTACAACTCGTAAAATCCCGTGAGCCTCGAACTATTCGATCTAGGTGAACCATCGCGCATCGAATCGCCGCTGGCCCACTTATCCTCAAGTTCGCCACAACCCCGCCATTAATCGCCTACCTTGTAACTCATCTCTCTCGCCTGCATCGCGGATCGAGGCTCGTGTATCGCGGTCTCGCCCGCTTTACTCGCAGCTCCTTCGCCGCTTTGCCCTTCTCGCCCGGTTTTCGCAGAGGCATAATCGTAAAAACGAACACGCCGAGGGTCCAATCTTATCACACCTCTAAGGCACGATCTCGTAACGAGAAGAATGGAAACCAATCCTAAATGTCCTATAGCCTCCTCGACATAGATGTGGTGCACAACACATCGATAATCAAGACTCTACTAGACACGGTCAGAGACACTTTCCGAGGATTAATCGCCTGATACCACTTTGTAACGCCCAACCCGCCCGTATCGTGCCTTACCCCGCACCCTAGTGATACAACACCGTAGAAAACCAAATGGAAAATAAAACATGAATCATGAAACAAGAGATATAATAAATAAACAGCAACCAAAACAGCTTGTTTTCAGATATACATAAAACCCGAATAGCTTTAACTTTTACAACCCCGCCCACAACAAAGGCTGCACTTAAGATTTACAATAACTATGACGGACAGGTCCCGCCATACCCCGAATGTATAAGCATCTACTGCACTGTGGTAACATACCAAAGATAAGCCTCCAAGGAACTGAGCTTTCCAATACGCTCAAAGGTGATCCTAAAAGCGGATCGATACCGACGATTTTTACTCATGCAGATTTAACGCACTTCCGGCGAGGTCAAGCATAACAGTACTAAGTATGTGAAATCAGAATATCAGAAATGAAATCATAATAGTCTATATAAAGGAGACATGTATGGATGACCAAACTACAGATATAACATATAACCAAGCCATATCAAGACAGGACTCACGCTCCAAATTATCACTGTGTTCGTGGAATTTCTTCCTCACCGCGGCAGCTTATGATATAACAATACCAAGGATTATACATGAACACCGTGTCCCACCTGTGTTATAAAACCGTGACAGACAAGTATAACTACCAGATCCGACCGCATCAATAATACAATGCAACCAAAACACGGCCGATACGGCAAGTGCGAGCCGACATCGGATATCAAGGCCGGCCACGCACCGACCGGCAAGTACGAGGGTCGACCACTGTGGACCGCGTCAGATTACGAAACTTCGCCACTATAATCGAACGGGCAAGCGCGAGGGTCGACTACCGATACCAAGGCCGACCGCCACTTAGACGGCAGTACGCAGAGTCGACCACCGTGACCGGCGCCGAACAAGAATAAACCTCATGGAGAGCTAGTCCACGGAATGACACTATCAATGCGAGCATACCCGAATTCTCCATCACCGCCAAAGACGCCCAAGTAAGTTCTCAACAAGTCGACCGACCTCTATCGAGAGACGCCAGAATACGTAAATACCACACTTGCACAACAAAGGCTATCATCCCAAGCATAGGCAAGTTTCACAACAACAAGCATAGCAAGTTTCACACAACTCAAAGTACTTTCATTTTATGCCAAAGTCCGTTTTTAACCCCAAAGTACTACATACGCTAAGTTCTTTAAAAGAGATCCATTACTTTTATAAAAGTCACCCAATACCCGTAGTATTAGAATGACCAACCCATATTCCTTTTCAAAATCAAGTAACAACATTCTTTTCCTAAGTTCCAGCTTTGCCTAGTTTCAATTACTCAAGCTTCTCATTTTCAAATGGTTTCATAGTTCATAAACTTAATCACTGATTCCTTTTAGAACAATCGAGTAATATACGCCGACGTGAGAGTAGGTTATTCTTGTTTACAACATTCTTATTACAAAGAATCATGATCTAGAAAATGTAATATCATTTTGTCTCATCTTAGTTTCTATGCAGATGGAGGTTTCTACCGTTTTAATACAATTCATCATTATTCAATACATTTTCCTTTATTAACGCCGCAGCTGGTCCTGTCGATACACATTCCGATTTCAAATCAAGAAACATTATCCCTTTTAAATAAAATCAAGTACTCATTACTCACGAACGAGGTTTCACACAAACATTCACATTAAAACAAATAAGTTAAGTCTCTTATCTTATAAGATCAAGTCTCTTAACTTCTAACATCAAGAAACTATTCTTAAGCCGTTATACCTAACTTCCCATAAAGCTAGTATAACTCTTAAGTTTTCAAAGCACAATACTACACTTCTTTCAAAACGATTCATAAATCTTTGAAATACTTCAAGTTTTATTATAACGCCTCAAGCCGCTTATAAATCAAATCAATTATCTTTTAAAACCACAACCCATTTTCTTACCTACATAAAGTCATATAACCAACTTCCCATAAAGCCGTTATAACACTTTATGTTTCAAACCAATCAAATACATTAAACACATGTACGCTCACCGCACTACATAGTTACACACATATCATGCTAGAAGAGATAGGAAGAGGTTCACATACCGCGACGATTATCGACAATAAGCAAAAGCTCCAAGTACTACAACCTTGCTAGCCCTTTCCACTCCTCGCAGAATACGCTACTCTTAGTACTTTCACCTATAAAGGCCACAAACGCCTATTAACTTTTAAACACATGTTTTCATCTTTCTACGTAAAATTGGCAAAGACTCTCCCCGCAACAACAGAAAATCTCCTCCTCTAACGAGGCCGGCCACTACCAAGCCAACCAGTGGGGTTTTACACGCCTAACCTGGACGCGGTACAATTCTACACAAGTCTATCGCAATACACCCTATGTAAATTACAGCTTCTTCTTTATTATCCTTCTACGTGATTACTGTTCAATTCTTCATTCTTCAGGCTTAAGTCAAAAGACATTGCCGCAGTACTAAGCTTAGTTCTATATATAGTATACTTCAACTATATATTCTAACAACATGTAATTTCCAATTACAACTAGAGGGACAAGATAATTACCTCGATAAGCCCATAATTATCCAAGTTAAACGTCGATCCTTAGCAACGCTTAGCTCCAACTCCGTGCTCCATCCCGCCCAAACAACCCTTAGAAGTTCTAACCAACTTCTACTTAAATACTTCAATCAATCAACGAAGATTTTCTTAGGGTTTCGCTTGAGACTAAAGGACAAAAGGTAGTATTTCCTGACTTAACGATAGAGGTATCTTCGGATACTACATGGTACAAGGCTAAGGTATTTTGGGCATTATAACAATACTGAAGACAACTTTCTACCAAGTGGTGGTAGGCTCTGGCTAGCACAACTAGGCTGTGGGAGGGGTGTTCTCGCCAAAGGCCACACGGTGAGGGTGAAGGCTCTGCTTAGAGCTCACAAAGTGGAGGAGAGGGTTTCAAGACTGGAAGTTTTGGAACGGATGAAGTCTCCACATCTGTGGGGTATTTATAGCAAAACCAAAGGCCAACCAAGTGGCCAAGATCCTCCCAAGTGTATAGCAAGTGTAAGTGGCAAGATTAAGCCAAGTGCACCCTAAACCCTACTCCACAAAACACGGCACAAGACAAGGCACAAAACAAGGCCAAAACAAGGCACAAAATAAGGGCCAATAGCCTCAAACCCGTGACTAATTGCCAACCCAAACGCTTCACTGAGGTGACAAGTTGTCACCCTCCCACGGTCCAAAACATTTCGCCTCTGAAAATTCGCAAAAATACTAAATGACATAGCCGAATTTTCCCTACGAAAGTCGTGGAAAACGCTTTCGGCCGAAAAACGACTCTCTACGGGGGTTGTGCACAAAAATTTCGAAACATGCCTAACTTAAGGCTCAAAATTCGTACGTACGTCCATACGTACATACTCTGGAAATACGGGGTATAACACAAGGCGCCATCTACATTTTGTCCATACAAGACGACAACGCCCATACAAGGAGTCATTTGTATTTCGTCCATACAAGACGACAACGCCCATACAAAGCGTCATCTGCATTTCGTCCATATAAGACGACAACGCCCATACAAGGCGTCATTTGCATCTCTTCCATACAAGACGACAACGCCCATACAAGGCGTCATCTGTATTTCGTCCATACAAGACGATAACGCCGATACAAGACGACAACGCCCATACAAGGCGTCATTTGCATCTCATCCATACAAGACGACAACGCCCATACAAGGCGTCATTTGCATCTCGTCCATACAAGACGACAACGCCCATACAAGGCGTCATTTGCATTTCGTCCATACAAGACGCATTTACAACGCCATACAAGGCGTTATTCAGATCTCGCCCATACAAGACGCATTTACAACGCCATACAAGGCGCCATTTCAGATCTCGCCCATAAAGGCGCATCTCGCATTTCGCCCATACAAGACGACAACGCCATACAAGGCGCGCCATCTCGCATTTCGCCCATACAAGACGACAACGCCATATAAGGCGCCATCTCGCATTTCGCCCATACAAGCATTTACAACGCCATACAAAGAGTCATTTGTATTTCGTCCATACAAGATTTACAACGCCATACAAAGCGCCATCTACATTTCGCCCATATAAGACGACAACGCCATACAAGGCGCCATTTGCATCTCGCCCAAACAAGACGACAACGCCATACAAGGCGCCATTTGCATCTCGCCCAAACAAGACGATAACGCCATACAAGGCGCCATCTCGCATTTCGCCCATACAAGACGATAACGCCCATACAAGGCGCTATTTGCATTTTCACAATACAAGCATTTACAACGCCATACAAGGTATCATCTCAGATTTCGCCCATACAAGACGCATACAACGCCATACAAGGCGCCATTTGCATCTCGACCATACAAGACGCACAACGCCATACAAGGCGCCATTTCAGATCTCGCCCATACAAGATTTACAACGCCATACAAGGCGTTATTTGCATCTCGCCCATACAAGACGCATAACGCCATACAAGGCGCTATTTCATCTCGCCCATACAAGACGATAACGCCATACAAGGCGCGCCATCTGCATCTCGACCATACAAGACGATAACGCCATAAGGCGCGCCATCTCGTGATCTCATCCATACAAGACATTTACAACGCCATACAAGGCGTTATTTGATCTCGCCCATACAAGCATTTACAACGCCATACAAGGCGCATTCGCATCTCGCCCATACAAGACGCATAACGCCATACAAGGCGCCATTTGCATCTCGCCCATACAAGGCGCCATTCGCATTTCGCCCATACAAGACGACAACGCCATACAAGGCGCCATCTCGCATTTCGGCCCATACAAGCATTTACAACGCCATACAAGGCGCCATCTGCATTTTGTCCATACAAGACGACAACGCCTATACAAGCGAGTCATTTGTATTGGCCCATACAAGACGACAACGCCATACAAAGCGCCATCTCATTTCGGCCCATATAAGACGACAACGCCATACAAGACGCTATTTGCATCTCTTCCATACAAGCATTTACAACGCCATACAAGGCGCATCTCAGATTGGCCCATACAAGACGATAACGCCGACATAAGACGACAACGCCATACAAGGCGCCATTTGCATCTCATCCATACAAGCATTTACAACGCCATACAAGGCGCCATTTGCATCTCGCCCATACAAGCATTTACAACGCCATACAAGGCGCCATTTGCATTTCGCCCATACAAGACGACAACGCCATACAAGGCGCATTCAGATCTCGCCCATACAAGACGACAACGCCATACAAGGCGCTATTTGCATCTCGCCCATACAAGGCGCCATCTCGCATTTGGCCCATACAAGCATTTATAACGCCATACAAGGCGCCATCTCGCATTTCGGCCCATACAAGACGACAACGCCATACAAGGCGCCATCTCGCATTTCGCCCATACAAGCATTTACAACGCCATACAAGGAGTCATTTGTATTTCGCCCATACAAGATTTACAACGCCATACAAAGCGCCATCTACATTTCGCCCATATAAGACGACAACGCCATAAGGCGCTATTTGCATCTCGCCCAAACAAGACGACAACGCCATACAAGGCGCTATTTGCATCTCGCCCAAACAAGACGATAACGCCATACAAGGCGCTATTTGCATCTCGCCCATACAAGACGACAACGCCATACAAGCGAGTCATTTGCATCTCGCCCATACAAGCATTTACAATGCCCATACAAGGCCATTTGCATCTCGCCCATACAAGCATTTACAACGCCATACAAGGCGCCATTTGCATCTCGCCCATACAAGCATTTACAACGCCATACAAGGCGCCATTCGCATCTCGCCCATACAAGACGACAACGCCATACAAGACGCCATTTGCATCTCGCCCATACAAGACATTTACAACGCCCATACAAGGCGCTATTTGCATTTCGGCCCATAAAGACGACAACGCCATACAACGCGCCATTTGTATCTCGCCCATACAAGATTTACAATTCCTATACAAGGCGCCATCTCGCATTTCGGCCCATACAGCATTTACAACGCCATACAAGGCGCCATTTGCATTTCGCCCATACAAGACGACAACGCCATACAAGGCGCCATTTGCATCTCGCCCATACAAGCATTTACAACGCCATACAAGGCGCCATCTCGCATTTCGCCCATACAAGACACAACGCCATACAGGCGCTATTTGTATCTCGCCCAAACAAGACGCCAACGCCATACAAGGCGCTATTTGCATCTCGCCCATACAAGACGCACAACGCCATACAAGGCGCTATTTGCATCTCGCCCATACACGCATTTACAACGCCATACAAGGCGCTATTTGATCTCGTCCATACAAGCATTTACAACGCCATACAAGGCGCCATCTCGCATTTCGCCCATACAAGCATTTACAACCCCATACAAGGCGCCATTTGCATTTCGCCCATACAAGACGATAACGCCATACAAGGCGCCATTTGCATTTCGCCCATACACGACTTTATAACGCCACACAAGGCGCCATTTGCATTTCGCCCATACAAGACGCATAACGCCATACAAGGCGCCATCTCGCATTCTTCCATACAAGACGACAACGCCATACAAGGCGCCATTCAGTATTTCGTCCATACAAGACGATAACGCCATACAAGGCGCCATCTCAGATTTCGCCCATACAAGCGACAACGCCATACAAGGCGCCATCTCGCATCTCGCCCAAACAAGACGACAACGCCATACAAGGCGCCATTTGCATCTCTTCCATATAAGACGACAACGCCCATACAAGGCGCCATTTGCATCTCGCCCATACAAGACGCACAACGCCTATATAAGGCGCTATTTGCATCTCGCCCATACAAGATGAAAACGCCATACAAGGCGCCATTTGTATCTCGCCCATACAAGATTTACAACGCCATACAAGGCGCCATCTCGCATCTCGCCCATACAAGACGCACAACGCCATACAAGGCGCTATTTGCATCTCGCCCATACAAGACGACAACGCCCATACAAGGCGCCATTTTCATTTCGCCCATAAAAGATTTACAACGCCATACAACGCGCCATTTGCATCTCGCCCATACAAGACAACAACGCCATACAAGGCGCCATCTCAGATTGCTATACCTCGTATTTGCAGTATGTACGTAAGGGAATACGCATTTAAAGTCTAGCCTTAAAGTTTAGGCAAAACGCTTTTTTTAGGCACAACTCACAAAACGAATAGTTTTCCGACTAAACGCTTCCACGCCTTTCGTAGGTAAATTCCGCCATGCCATTTCTAATTTTTATGGATTTTTCCGAGAGACGAAACATTTTGGACCAACGGAGGGCTTACACTTGTCACCTCCAATTGATGGACTTGAAATCGCCCATTTGGACGATTTGGACTGAGGAGCACGCTTTGTGCCTCAGGCACAAGTCAAGGAGTTGGTAGGATATTTGTGTATAGTTAATCCTCACCCTACACTTGCCTTGCACTTGTCTAAATTCGCCATTGTCGCCACTTCTGACCTATAAATACCCCCTTAAGACGAAGAGTTCTTCATCCACAAATTACTTTCCAAGTCTTGAAAATCCTCCCTTCTCCCTTTGTTAGCCAATCTGGCCCAAGCCCTCTTCCCTCTAGCCTAAGTGGCCTTGGCCGAATACCCCCCCTAGCCTAGCCAAAAATCTACCCCCCCTCCCTTGGTAGAAAAGTTACCTTCTTGTATCGTTATAATGCCCAAAATACCCTAGCCCAAATACCTTAGTACTTGGTAGAAGTTGTGAAGAACTTCTAAGGTTCTTGAGCATACAACTTGTGAGCAAAACCTTGCTCAGCGCGACTTTTCTAGATATTATGGGCTTACCGAGGTAATAATCCTAACCTCTTTGAATTAGAGAATACTTCATCGTTATAGTATAAGAATAAGTATAAATACTTAGAAGTATATCACGTAATAGAATTGAAGTATTAATCACTTAGAAGGGTTTAAAAGAAGAATAATCAAATCAGATTTACATAGGACTGCTTTCACAAGAGACTTATATAGCTCACTGCAGGGAAGTCACGCCCGACTTATCGTAGAATTATGAACCCTCGCTTAGAATGACCTTCAGAGTAGTCTTTAATAGATATCCGTGACTATTATAGGTCGACTTTCTCACGCGACATATTCAACTCGCGTGGTTTTCAATGGTATGTATGTGATTCTTCCTAAAGCATGATATTTTACAATATAACTACTGCAATGTCTTCGACTTAAGCTCGATTAATACTTACTAAGAATGCCTCACGCTTAAGCTCAATAATAAAGAATCAAAACATTTCAAAAGACTATCAATCATATTAATGTAAGAGAACTAATTGGTTTTTAAAATGTAAGCTTAAGAGTTATACTAGCTTTATGGGAAGTAAGTATAACCACTTAAGATTTATAAAAGAAACAAGTTTGCCTATGTGTTTATAATGACTTTGTATCAGGAAAAGAATAATAAAGATGGTTTGATAAATAGACATGATATGATGCTACGGTGTTAGTATCTTGTAACGCTTGTATAAAGTAGTATCCTTGTTGTGCTTATGTTGTTTAAAGATGTTGTTATGTTAGTATACTATCACTCACCTCTTAAGATGATACCGGGGTTGTCGCCTCCGACGCGGGTAGACTCAGCGGTCCGGGGACCATGATTCGAGAATACCTCACGCGGGTCCAGGGGCCTATGCGCGAGCTACGAGAGTTCCGTGTTAGTATGCGGGTTATGCCTCACGCGGTCTGGTGGCCATGCGCGACAATGAGTCCAGACGACGCCGAGGAGAAGCTACCCTCGACGCGGTTATACCTCACGCGCCCACGTGGTGGTCATGCGACCGAGTTCAGATTAGGCTTGCACGACGACGGGGCGAGTGGCCCTGCTTTCGATCATTCGCACTCTAGACAAGACCTATTACGCTACCTATTGTTGCTCTTGTTTAGGATGCGCACTACGCGCGTTTCTCGGTTGTTTCACACATATTTGTAAACCGGTTTTAAGATGATATGTTTTCATTTAAGTATTTTACGCTGCATACTTAGTACTTGTAGATCGACTCCTTCTGGGCCGCTCATGCCGCAGGCGGCAAGGTGTGCTAGATCCGCATTCTTAGATCTCTACGCTGGTGCCGAGCTCCATCTCTTCCGAGGCTCTACTTTTGGTATGATCTCCCGTTGTAGATAGTTTTGTACAGTTAGGTATGGCGGCCCCGTCCCGCCATAGTTGTATATTTCAGAGGTCTGTAGTCATGTTGTACAAAGTTTGATGTAATCATAAACCATGATTTTATATATATACGCTAAGGCGATGTTTTCTCACATAAATCGTGGTCTTATTTTATAAATCGTTTCATGTCTTGCTTTATATTTCCGCCGATTACTGATGATGACTACTGGGTGCCCTGCAGAGGCACAACCACGCCCCGAACGTCGTGACAAAAGTGGTATCGTGAGCGCTTAATCCTGAAAGTGTCTACGCATCGCATCTAGTAGTTCGATTATCTGTGTTGCGCACCACACCAATAATCGTGAGGCTATAGGATATTTAGGATTGGTTTCATTCTTCTCATTCCGAGATCGTGCTTTAGAGTCGTGTTATAGTCGACCCTCTAACGTATTCCTTTCCGTAATGCTTATGCCTCCACGAAAGGCAACCCGCCCGTGGGCAAGGCAGCCGAGGAGTCGCTAGCAGACACCCAGAGTCACGAGGGCTCGTGCCCGCCTATACCGCAGACGGCGAGTTCTATGACGCCGCCAAATTTCAAAGAATGACCACAGCACTCCACACCTCCCGCCCCACACCGGGCGGAGGAGTTAGGGTACAAGGAGATGGCCCAGCCTTTGGCTAAAGTTGTGGCCCGACACGAGGAGAGGCCGACGCGGCAGCCAGCCCACCCAGGCTGCATCTGCTCACCCGAGGCAGAGCCTGAGGCTACGAGACTTCGAGTCAGAGTTCACGGAGTTTTACGGGTCGAGGCCGAGGATGATCCGCAGGAGTTCATCCGCCGATTCAGAGGATTTTGAGAGTGATCGTATGCCGAGACCGAGTCCGTGATCTTTGTTCACATAGGTCGCGTGATACCGCAATGATTGGTTTGATTCACGGAGTTATCCCGCGGAGAGCACGCGCCCCGCCTACTGGGATGAGTTCTCGAGGCTTTCTCACTCACTTCTTGCCTCCACAGATGGCGAGGGCGCGGCCGATAGATTTTTACCGCGAGGCAGAGGACGACCGCCGTGAGTACAATGTCGAGTTTGATTCTTTCGCTCGATATGTCCCAAAGATTGGTAGCAGATATGAGGATAGGTGCACCGCTATGTCACCGCTAGACGACTATATGGCCGAGTCACGTGCGGGTTTCTCCACCGTATGGACATTACCCGCACGCAGCTCACGCCTGATGCGCGAGCGCCGAGGTCGACGAGCGATGACAGCAGCAGGTTAAGGCCAGACGGAGGGTCTTCCGTGGTTATCGTGGTGGCGGCCTCGCAGCTAGCCTAGATTCGCACCACGCCACCAGAGCACTCTCGCACCGCCCTCAAGACACCAGAGTTTTCGAGGCGCATCGGCCCCAGAGCTTCGCACGCCCGCAGTAGAGCAGAGTATCGCCGATCGACCACCCCAGCTGCGGCCGATGGGATCCCATTACGGAAGTGTGGTACTACTTATGGATCTTGTTACGCCAGGCCGCAGGTCACTTTGCGAGGATCGTCCGACCGGGGCGCACGTGGTAGGCCCACTTTCGTGTTCTGGCCGCTTCATCATCTCCTACGCTTATCGCCCGAGGCGTGGTGCTCACGGGTCGCCAGGTCGCGCAGCAGGTCGTGGCTCGTGTCCCAGCCTAGCGGTCCTCGTAACCGCATTTATGCTTTGTCCACCGACAGATCGTGAGGCCTCACCGATGTCGCCACAGTACCTTATCGGGCCTGGTTTGATGTTTATGCCTTGATAGATCCGGTTCTACTGCCCCATATATCTCCCTTGTTGCTAGTAGGATAGGGATAGAGCCCGAGTCCATAGACCTCTTTCGAGGTAGCTACGCCAGTGGTGATTCTGGTAGCTCTACGGTATATGTGGCTTGTCCCGTGATCATTTACGCCGCCGCACTTCAGCCGACTTGACAGAGTCGAGATGATTGACTTCGACGTGATTATTGGGACGGATTGGCTAGCTTGCTATGCCAATGTAGACCGCAGAGAGAGAGTAGTACGGTTCCAGCTCGGCGAGCCATTGCTGAGCGAGGAGGAGCACGACGCCGGTGGTAGGTTTATTTCCTACCTCAAGGCTGGAAGACGGTGCAGGCGGTATATCTACCATCTAGTTCGGTGTTTGATATCGAGGTCCGCGTACCAGATTTTCACCGCCTCGTAGTCACGAAGTTCCCAGACGTGTTCCTGCACGACCTCCTGCATCCTCCCGAGAGGAGATTGAGTTTTGTATTGACATATTGCGATACTCGCCTATTTCCATTCCGCCATACGTAACGGCACCGCCGAGTTGAGAGAGTCAAGGATCACTTAGGGATTTGCAGAGAAGCGGCTTCATTAGGCCAGCTGTTTCTCCCCGGGGCGCCAGATTGTTCGCGAAGAAGAAGGACGGACGCCGCGCATGTGTGTTGATTACAAAACAACAAGGTGACCATTAAGAATGTATACCCTCCCCTGTGATTGATGATTTGTTCGACTGGGCCAGTGGTGCGAGATGTTTTCCAAGATTGACCGCGATCGCTATCATCAAAGTAGTCGAGAGGCGGATGTCCCTAGGATCGCATTCCGACCAGACGCATTATGAGTTCGTGGTCATGTCTTTGGTTGACCAATGCTCCGGCAGATTCATGGATTTGATGAACCGAGTGTTCAAACCATTTTTGGACACGCTTGTGATAGTGTTCATCGATGATATCTTGGTTTATTCTCGCCAGAGCAGAGCACGCGAGCATTTGGCGATCGTGGCCGATAGCTTCTCCAGATCAGCAGCAGACGCCAAGTTTTCCAAATGTGAGTTTTGCTGACTTCGGCGCTGGGCATATTGTCGGGCCGATGGCATTCGAGCCGATACGCCAAGATCGAGGCAACAGACTTGGCCGAGACCTACTACTCCGGCTGCAGGTTCGCAGCTCGGGCCTCAGTGTTATTATCGGCGTTCATGGAGAAGTTTGCTTTATCTTCGCATTCATTGACTAGGCCGACTCGTGGCGCCCAAGTTTCAGTGGATCGATGTCAGGAGCGTGGTTTCCGGCCGAAGAGAGATCGACGACCGCCTCGCTTTACTTCTTCCGCAGGGTCCAGATGGTTATGTCAGATATCAGGACGCGCCGTGCATCGGGTTGGGATGTATTGACGCAAAGATGGCAGGTTATAGCATACGATCCCGACACCAAGAAACACGCAGGAACTACCCCACCCATGATTTGGAGTCATACCGTGATTCACGCCAAGATCCGAGGCACTATTTGTAATGGGTTCACGTGGATATTTATACGCACCACAAGAGCTCCAAAGATATCTTCACCAGAGGAGTCGAACTTACGATGCAGACGGTGGTTAGAGTTACTTAAGGATTACGATGTTGATATCCTATACCACCCGGGAAGGCCAACGCCAGGCGTACGCCTTAGTCGTAGTCGACGGGGAGCCCATCGACGCGCAGCAGAGAGAGGGACATGGTTCGTGATTTGCATCGCTTAGCGAGCCTCGTGTCCGCTTGATTGATTCTCGATAGCAAGCCGTTAGAGTTCGCGAGGTTGCCGAGTCTTCCATCGCCGGCGAGGCGAAGAGGCAACAGCTCGAGGATCCACCTTTGATTCGATATCGCGATACGCCTCTTCGCGAGGGCAAGGGTCCTTTGAGGTAGCACCACGGGTGCTAAGGTTCGAGGGCATCGCGTGTTCCAGGGATGTTTCGTGACTTCGGCAGACAGTTCTGGGAAGCACACAATACAAGCATTACTTCATCCATCCGGGTCGCATCAAGATGTACCACGACCTTAGATCCGTATTGGTGGGATGGCTTCAAGAGGACGCTGCAGAGTTCGTAGCTCAGCGCCCGTTGTCGCAGCAGTGAAGGCAGAGCACCGTGCAGGCCCGTGGTTTGTTACGCATTTATCGAGATCCCGACCGAAGCCGAGGTAATCAACATGGACTTCATCACGTGATTACCTCGCACTCGCAGAGAGACATGATTCTATATGGGTTATCGCCGACAGTCGACTAAATCAGCCCACTTTCTTCCCGCCAGACGACTTTTTCTACCGAGGATTATGCCGCACTTTACATCCGAGAGATCGCCGATCGCATGGAGTCCCTACTTCGATCATATCGCATGCAGGAGCCCGCTTTACGCTAACTTCGAGGTCCTTCCAGCAGGGGTTTAGGGACGCAGTGAGCTCGAGCATCGCATTTCATCCACGCATGCACGGACAGCAGAGCGCACTATCCGCACTTCGAGGATATGTCATGAGCCCGTGTTATTGACTTTAGTGGTAGTTGAGGATCATTTGCCTCTAGTTGAGTTCGCATATAATAATAGCTACCACCCAAAGATTCGGATGGCGCCATGAGGCCTTGTATGGAGGAAGTGCAGACGCCATAGGTTGGTTCGACGTGGGCGAGGCGCTAAGTGGGACCAGATTTGGTACACAGCAGTGGATAAGGTGAAACTTATCCGAGAGCGCTTATCGATACCGTAGTCGATGTAAGTCGATGCAGATCATCGCCGCCGACATCTTGAGTTCGAGGTTCATGATCGGGTTTTCCTAGGTGCCACCCACGGCGGTGTGATGAGATTCGGAAGAAGGGAAGCTCACCAAGGTACATCGGGCCGCTTCAGATTGTCCGCAGTGGTAGGCAAGGTTGCCTACGAGTTGATCCGCCGTCCGATCCGAGGCGGCATCCTGTTTCACGATCTACGCCGAGGAGACGATCGGATCCATCTAGGTGCACCCGATTGACGATGTCCAGTGACCGAGGGGTTATCGATGAGGAGATTCCCATAGCGATAGTCGATCGCCGTTAGCGCTCGCGACGAAGGACGTGGCTTCCACAAAGTCTTCGGGCGAACGAGCTCGCGGAGGAGATGATACGGGAAGCCGGCGAGGACATGAGGCGGAAGTATCCTCACCTATTTCCCCACACCTCCGTAAATTCACTTTCCTACTTGTAAATTTTCGCTATCGCTTTCGCCACGTGTTGCTCGCGCCGCGTGTGGCATTTACAATCGCTTAAGCTTCTTCGATAATCGTTTGGGAAGGAACATTCGACGAATGTTTCGGGCGAGGAGAATGTTATACCCCGTATTTCCAGAGTATGTACGTAAGGGAATACGTAAAGTCTAGCCTTAAAGTTTAGGCAAAACGTTTTTTTTAGGCACAACTCACAAAACGAATAGTTTTCCGACTAAACGCTTCCACATTTCGTAGGGTAAATTCCGCCATGCCATTTCTAATTTTTATGGATTTTTCCGAGAGATTTAAACATTTTGACCAACGGAGGGCTTACACTTGTCACCCTCCAATCGATGGATTGAAATCGCCCATTTGGACGATTCGACTCGAGGAGCACGCTTTTGTGCCTCAGGCACAAGTCAAGGAGTTGGCAGGATATTTGTGTATAGTTAATCCTCACCCTACACTTGCCTTGCACTTGTCTAAATTCGCCATTGGTTGGCCACTTCTGACCTATAAATACTCTTAAGACGAAGAGTTCTTCATCCACAAATTACTTTCCAAGTCTTGAAAATCCTCCCTTCTCCCTTTGTTAGCCAATCTGGCCCAAGCCCTCTTCCCCTCTAGCCTAAGTGGCCTCGCCGAATACCCCCTAGCCTAGCCAAAAATCTACCCCCCCCTCCCTTGGTAGAAAAGTTACCTTCTTGTATCGTTATAATGCCCAAAATACCCTAGCCCAAATACCTTAGTACTTGGTAGAAGTTGTGAAGAACTTCTAAGGTTCTTGAGCATACAACTTGTGAGCAAAACCTGCTCAGCGCGACTTTTCTAGATATTATCGGGCTTACCGAGGTAATAATCCTAACCCTCTTTGAATTGTAGAATACTTCATGTTATAGTATAAGAATAAGTATAAATACTTAGAAGTATATCACGTAATAGAATTGAAGTATTAATCACTTAGTGGTTTAAAAGAAGAATAATCAAATCAGATTTACATAGGACTGCTTTCACAAGAGACTTATATAGCTCACTGTAAGTGTGTCGCCCGACTTACCGTAGAATTACGAACCCTGCTTAGAATGACCTTCGCAGTAGTCTTTAATAGATATCCGTGACTATTATAGTCGACTCTCACGACATATTCAACTCGGTGTGGTTTTCACGGTATGGTATGTGATTCTTCCTAAAAGCATGATATTTTACAATATAACTACGCAATGTCTTCGACTTAAGCTCGAATAATACTTACTAAGAATGCCTCACTAGCTTAAGCTCAATAATAAAGAATCAAAACATTTCAAAAGACTATCAATCATATTAATGTAAGAGAACTAATTGGTTTTTAAAATGTGCTTAAGAGTTATACTAGCTTTACGGGAAGTAAGTATAACCACTTAAGATTTATAAAAGAAACAAGTTTGCCTACGTGTTTATAATGCATTTGTATCAGGAAAAGAATAATAAAGATGGTTTGATAAATAGACATGATATGATGCTACGTGTTAGTATCTTGTAACGCTTGTATAGTAGCATCCTTGTTGGGCTTATGTTGTTTAAAGATGTTGTTATGTTAGTATACTATCACTCACCTCTTAAGACGATACCGGGTTGTCGCCTCCGACGCGGGTAGACTCAGCGGTCCTGGGACCATGATTCGAGAATACCTCACGCGGGTCCAGGGGGCCTACGCGAGCTACGAGAGTTCCGTGTTAGTATGCGGGTTATGCCTCACGCGTCATGCGCTACGCGACAATGAGTCCAGATTTACGCCAAGAGTAGCTACCTCGACGCGTGGTTATACCTCACGCGCCCACGCTGGTGGCCCATGCGACTCGAGTTCAGATTAGGCTTGCACGACGACGGGGCGAGCGGCCCTGCTTTCGATCATTCGCAGCCTCAGACAAGACCTATTACGCTTACCTATTGTTGCTTGTTTAGGATGTATACTACGTATGCTTTCTCGTTGTTTCACACATATTTGTAAACCGGTTTTAAGATGATATGTTTTCATTTAAGTATTTTACGCTGCATACTTAGTACCAGATCGACTCTTCGGGGCCGCGCTCATGCCGCAGTAAGGGCAAGGTGTGCTAGATCCGCATTCTAGGATCTCTACGCTGGTGCCGAGCTCCATCTCTTCCGAGGCTCTACTTTTGCATGATCTCCTCAGAGATAGTTTTGTACAAATAGGTAATGGCGGCCCCGTCCCGCCATAGTTGTATATTTCCTTAGAGGTATGTAGTCATGTTGTACAAAGTTGTCTGATGTAATCGCTAAACCATGATTTTATATATATACGCCTAAGGCGATGTTTTCTCACATAAATCGTGGTCTTATTTTATAAATCGTTTATGTCTTGCTTTATATTTCCGACATTACTGATGATGACTACTGGTGCCCCTTGAAGGCACTGGGCCACGCCCGAACGGTCGTGATAATTTCGGCCCATACAAGACGATTAACGCCATACAAGGCGCCATCTCAGATTTCGCTCATACAAGACGATAACGCCCATACAAGCATTTACAACGCCATACAAGCGAGTCATTTGCATCTCGCCCATACAAGACATTTACAACGCCATACAAGGCGCTATTTGATCTCGCCCATACAAGACGACATAACGCCATACAAGGCTTCATCTCGCATCTCGCCCATACAAGACGCATAACGCCATACAAGGCGCTATTTGCATCTCGCCCATGCAAGACGACAAAGCCCATACAAGGCGCCATCTCGCATCTCGCCCATACAAGCATTTACAACGCCATACAAGGCGTTATTTGCATCTCGCCCATACAAGCATTTACAACGCCATACAAGGCGTTATTTGCATCTCGCCCATACAAGACGCATACAACGCCATACAAGGCGCTATTTGCATCTCGCCCATATAAGACGATAACGCCCATACAAGGCGCCATTCGCATCTCGCCCATACAAGCATTTACAACGCCATACAAGGCGCCATCTCGCATTTCGGCCCATACAGCATTTACAACGCCATACAAGGCGCCATCTCGCATTTCGCCCATACAAGCATTTACAACGCCATACAAGCGAGTCATTTGTATTTCGCCCATACAAGACGACAACGCCATACAAAGCGCCATCTACATTTCGGCCCATATAAGCATTTACAACGCCATACAAGGCGCTATTTGCATCTCGCCCAAACAAGACGACAACGCCCATACAAGGCGCTATTTGCATCTCGCCCAAACAAGACGCATAACGCCATACAGGCGCCATTTGCATCTCGCCCATACAAGACGACAACGCCATACAAGGAGTCATTTGCATCTCGCCCATACAAGACATTTACAACGCCATACAAGGCGCTATTTGCATCTCGGCCCATACAAGACGACAACGCCATACAAGGCGCTATTTGCATCTCGCCCATACAAGCATTTACAACGCCATACAAGGCGCCATTCGCATCTCGCCCATACAAGACGACAACGCCATACAAGACGCCATTTGCATCTCGCCCATACAAGACGATAACGCCATACAAGGCGCTATTTGCATTTCGCCCATAAAAGACGCATAACGCCATACAACGCGCTATTTGTATCTTCGCCCATACAAAACGATAATGCCCATACAAGGCGCCATCTCGCATTTCGCCCATACAAGACGCACAACGCCATACAAGGCGCTATTTGCATTTCGGCCCATACAAGACGACAACGCCCATACAAGGCGCCATTTGCATCTCGCCCATACAAGCATTTACAACGCCATACAAGGCGCCATCCGCATTTCGGCCCATACAAGACGACAACGCCATACAAGGCGCCATCTCGATCTCGCCCAAACAAGACGACAACGCCCATACAAGGCGCCATTTGCATCTCGCCCATACAAGACGACAACGCCATACAAGGCGCCATTTGCATCTCGCCCATACAAGCATTTACAACGCCATACAAGGCGCCATTTGCATCTCGCCCATACAAGACGACAACGCCATACAAGGCTTCATCTCAGATCTCGCCCATACAAGACGCATTTACAACGCCATACAAGGCGCTATTTGTATCTCGCCCATGCAAGACGACAAAGCCCATACAAGGCGCTATTTGTATTTCGGCCCATAAAAGATGATAACGCCATACAACGCGCTATGTATCTCGGCCCATACAAGATTTACAAAGCCCATACAAGGTGTCATCTCATTTCGGCCCATACAAGACGACAACGCCATACAAGGCGCTATTTGCATTTCGCCCATACAAGACGCATTATTAACGCCATACAAGGCGCTATTTGCATTTCGCCCATACAAGCATTTACAACGCCATACAAGGCGCCATCTCGCATTTCGCCCATACAAGCATTTACAACGCCTATACAAGGCGCCATTTGCATCTCGCCCAAACAAGACGCCAACGCCATACAAGGCGCCATTTGCATCTCGCCCATACAAGACGACAACGCCATACAAGGCGCTATTTGCATCTCGCCCATACACGCATTTACAACGCCATAAGGCGCTATTTGTATCTCGCCCATACAAGCATTTATTAACGCCATACAAGGCGCCATCTGCATTTCGGCCCATACAAGCAAGACAACGCCATACAAGGCGAGTCATTTGCATTTCGCCCATACATTTATAACGCCATACAAGGCGTTATTTGCATTTCGCCCATACAGACGATAACGCCTACACAAGGCGCTTTTTGCATTTCGCCCATACAAGACGATAACGCCATACAAGGCGCTATCTGCATTCTTCCATACAAGATGATTAACGCCATACAAGGCGCTATCTCAGATTGCTCATACAAGACGATAACGCCATACAAGACGACATAACGCCATACAAGGCGCCATCTCGCATCTCATCCACACAAGACGACAACGCCATACAAGACGCTATTTGCATCTCGCCCATATAAGACGCATACAACGCCATACAAGGCGCTATTTGTATTTCGCCCATACAAGACGCATAACGCCATACAAGGCGCATTCGTGATCTCGCCCATACAAGCATTTACAACGCCATACAAGGCGCCATTTGCATCTCGCCCATACAAGGCGCCATCTGCATTTCGCCCATACAAGCATTTACAACGCCATACAAGGCGCCATCTGCATTTCGGCCCATACAAGACGATTAACGCCATACAAGGCGCCATCTCGCATTTTGTCCATACAAGTCGATAACGCCATACAAGCGAGTCATTTGTATTTCGCCCATACAAGCATTTACAACGCCCATACAAAGCGCCATCCGCATTTCGCCCATATAAGACGACAACGCCATACAAGGCGCCATTTGCATCTCTTCCATACAAGACGATAACGCCATATACAAGGCGCCATCAGATTTCGGCCCATACAAGACGATAACGCCGACATAAGACGCATAACGCCATACAAGGCGCCATTTGCATCTCATCCATACAAGACGCATAACGCCATACAAGGCGCTATTTGCATCTCGCCCATACAGCATTTACAACGCCATACAAGGCGCCATTTGCATTTCGCCCATACAAGACACAACGCCATATACAAGGCGTTATTCAGATCTCGCCCATACAAGACGACAACGCCATACAAGGCGCCATTTCAGATCTCGCCCATACAAGGCGCCATCCGCATTTCGCCCATACAAGACATTAACGCCATACAAGGCGCCATCTCGCATTTCGGCCCATACAAGACGACAACGCCCATACAAGGCGCCATTCGCATTTCGCCCATACAAGACGCACAACGCCATACAAGGCGAGTCATTTGTATTTCGTCCATACAAGCATTTACAACGCCATACAAAGCGCCATCTACATTTCGCCCATATAAGATTTACAACGCCCATACAAGGCGCTATTTGCATCTCGCCCAAACAAGACGACAACGCCATACAAGGCGCTATTTGATCTCGTCTAAACAAGACGATAACGCCATACAAGGCGCCATCTGCATTTCGCCCATACAAGACGATAACGCCATACAAGGCGCTATTTGCATTTCATTAATACAAGCATTTACAACGCCATACAAGGTATCATCTCAGATTTCGCCCATACAAGACATAACGCCATACAAGGCGCCATTTGCATCTCGACCATACAAGACGACAACGCCATACAAGGCGCTATTTGATCTCGCCCATACAAGACGCATTTACAACGCCATACAAGGCGTTATTTGCATCTCGCCCATACAAGACGACAACGCCATACAAGGCGCCATTTGCATCTCGCCCATACAAGACGCATAACGCCATACAAGGCGCCATCTCGATCTCGACCATACAAGACATTTACAACGCCATACAAGGCGCCATTCGCATCTCATCCATACAAGACGCATAACGCCATACAAGGCGTTATTTGCAGATTCGCCCATACAAGACGACAACGCCATACAAGGCGTTATTCGTGATCTCGCCCATACAAGACGACAACGCCTATATAAGGCGCCATTTGCATCTCGCCCATACAAGGCGCCATCTGCATTTCGCCCATACAAGCATTTACAACGCCCATACAAGGCGCCATCTCAGATTTCGGCCCATACAAGACGACAACGCCATACAAGGCGCCATCTCGCATTTTGTCCATACAAGACGCATAACGCCATACAAGGAGTCATTTGTATTTCGCCCATACAAGACGACAACGCCATACAAAGCGCTATCTACATTTCGGCCCATATAAGACATTTACAACGCCATACAAGGCGCTATTTGCATCTCGCCCAAACAAGACGATAACGCCATACAAGGCGCTATTTGCATCTCGCCCATACAAGACGATAACGCCATACAAGACGCTATTTGCATTTCGCCCATACAAGACGACAACGCCATACAAGGCGCATTCGCATCTCGCCCATACAAGACGACAACGCCATACAAGGCGCTATTTGCATCTCGCCCATACAAGGCGCCATCTCGCATTTCGCCCATACAAGACATAACGCCATACAAGCGAGTCATTTGCATTTCGCCCATACAAGATTTATAACGCCATACAAGGCGTTATTTGCATTTCGCCCATACAGACGATAACGCCATACACAAGGCGTTTTTTGCATTTCGGCCCATACAAGACGCATAACGCCATACAAGGCGCCATCTCAGATCTCTTCCATACAAGCATTTACAACGCCATACAAGGCGCCATCTGATTTCGCTCATACAAGACGATAACGCCATACAAGACGCATAACGCCATACAAGGCGCCATTCGCATCTCATCCACACAAGACGACAACGCCATACAAGACGCCATTTGCATCTCGCCCATACAAGACGCACAACGCCATACAAGGCGCTATTTGCATTTCGCCCATACAAGATTTACAACGCCATACAAGGCGTTATTCGTGATCTCGCCCATACAAGACGACAACGCCATACAAGGCGCCATTTGCATCTCGCCCATACAAGGCGCTATCTCATTTCGCTCCATACAAGCATTTACAACGCCATACAAGGCGCCATCCGCATTTCGCCCATACAAGACGATAACGCCCATACAAGGCGCCATCCGCATTTTGTCCATACAAGTCGATAACGCCATACAAGGAGTCATTTGTATTTCGGCCCATACAAGACGACAACGCCATACAAAGCGTCATCTGCATTTCGTCCATATAAGACGACAACGCCCATACAAGGCGTCATTTGCATCTCTTCCATACAAGACGACAACGCCCATACAAGGCGTCATCTGTATTTCGTCCATACAAGACGATAACGCCGATACAAGACGACAACGCCCATACAAGGCGTCATTTGCATCTCATCCATACAAGACGACAACGCCCATACAAGGCGTCATTTGCATCTCGTCTGTTATACCCCGTATTTCCAGAGTATGTACGTAAGGGAATACGTACAAAAAGTTTGGCTTGAAAGTTAGCCTTGGACGTTTTTTTGTACACAACTCGCTTAAAGAATCGCTTCCGATTTAAACGCTTCCACGCCTTTCGTAGGGAAAATTCCGCTATGCCATTACTAATTTTTGCGGATTTTTCCGAGAGACGAAACATTTTGGACCAACGGAGGGCAACACTTGGCACCTCCCATCGGTGGATTTGAAAATCGTCCCTTGACGAATTGATGGACTTGGCACGCTTTTGTTGCCTTGGCACAAAGTCAAGGAGTTGGTAGGATATTTGTGTAGTAAATCTTCACCCTACACTTGCCTTGCACTTGTCTCAATCTTGGCCATTGGTTGGCCACTTCTGACCTATAAATACCCCTTAGAGATGAAGAGTTCTTCATCCACAAATCTTCCAAGTCTTGAAAATCCTCTCCTCTTCCTTAAGCCAAATCGCCCAACACCTCTCCTTTGAGTGAGCTTGGCCGAGGGCCTACCCCACCCTAGCCTAGCCGAAATCTACCCCCCTCCCTTGGTAGAAAAGTTGTCTTCTAGTATTGTTATAATGCCCAAAATACCCTAGCCCAAATCCCTTAGTACTTGGTAGAAGTTGTGAAGAACTTCTAAGGGTTCTTGGAGCATACAACTTAGAGCAAAACCTGCTCAGCGCGACTTTTCTAGGATATTATTGGGCTTACCGAGGTAATAATCCTAACCTCTTTGAATTAGAGAATACTTACTGTTATAGTATAAGAATAAGTATAAATACTTAGAAATATATCACGTAATAGAATTGAAGTGTTAATCACTTAGAAGGGTTTAAAAGAAGAATAATCAAATCAGACTTCACATAGGACTGCTTTCACAAGAGACTTATATAGCTCACCTGTAGGGAAGTGCGCCCGACTTATCAGAGAATTATGAACCCCTGCTTAGAATGACCTTCAGAGTAGTCTTTAATAAGATATGTGTGACTATTATAGTCGACTTCTCACACACATATTCAACTTAAGTGGTTTTCAGAAGGTATGTGATTCTTCCTAAAGCATGATATTTTACAATATATAGTACCAGACGCATATGTGTTAACCGAATAAAAACTACGGCAATGTCTTTGACTTAAGCCCGAATAATACTTATGGTAATGCCTCGCGCTTAAGCTCGAATAATACTTAAGAATGCCTCACGCTTAAGCTCAATAACAAAGAATCAAAACATTTCAAAAGAATATCAAATCATTTTTTAACAGTAAGATAAATATTTGGTTTTAAAACAAAGCTTAAGAGTTATACTAGCTTTATGGGAAGTTAGGTATAACAACTTAAGAAAGATAAAAAGGAATCACATTTGCTTGTTTACAAAAGCCTTGTATTGATTTCAAGTATGTAGTAAGATTGTGTGATAAGTAGACATGTTATGATGCTACCGTGTTAGTGTCTTGTAATGCCGTAAAGGGTCATTCTGCCGCGCTTACGTTGTTAACCTGAAGTCCGCTGATCGTTATTGTATCACCTACCCTTGACTTATTTATACCGGTGGCTTGCCCTCGACGCGGTCTATACGCCTACGCGGTCGCGGAGACTACGCGAGCAGCAGATGCTCCAGATTGATCATTCCGGCGCTTAGCCCGACGCGGGGATTCTACGCGGTCCGCCGAGACTACGCGGTTTTGAGGCTACGCCGCGGAGCCTAGGCGGACGCCGGGGTTGCCCCGGCGCGCAGGTATACCACGCGGTTCGCGTGACCTATGCGGATCATAAGTCCGTGACTAGGCACGCACGATACTACGGGCGATCGCCTTGCTTCGATCATTCGCGCCAGACTAGACTCGCACGCTTCCTAGTACGTTATTGTTATGATATGGCACTATGTGCAATTGAACCGATTGTATTTGTGAAAAGGTTTTAAATACTTTGATTTCATTTTAAAGTACTTTATAGTTTCACATACTTGGTACCGTTGTAATCGACTCTCTTCGGGCCGCTCATGCCGCAGTAAGGGCAAGGTGTGCTAGATCCGCATCCTTAGGATCTCTTTGCATTGGTGTCGTGAGCTCCATCTTCTCCGAGGCTCTACTTTGCATGATCTCCTCAGACAGATAGTTAGTTGTACAGGTGGCATGGCCCCGTCCCGCCATAGTTGTATTTTTCCTAGAGGTCTGAGTCATGTTGTACAAAGGTCGGATGTAATCGCTAAACCTTGTTCATATATATATGCCAAAGGCGACGCTTGTTCATATAAGTGTCTTATTTTATAAAATCGTTTATGTCTTGTTTTATATTCCGCCGTTACTCGATGTATGACTACTGGGTGCCCCAGAGGCACCACCACGCCCCGAACGGGTCGTGACAAAAGTGGTATCGAGCGCTTAATCTCTGAAAGTGCTACGCATCGCATCTAGTAGTTCGATTATCGCAGTGTTGCGCACTACACCAATAATCGTGAGGCTATAGGATATTTAGGATTGGTTTCATTCTTCTCATTCCGAGATCGTGCTTAGAGTCGGTTATAGGTTGGACCTCTAACGTATTCCTTTCCCCGAATGCTTATGCTCCACAGGCAACCCGCCCGTGGCGGCAAGGCGGCGGAGCCGCCAGCAGACACCCAGAGTTACGAGGGCTCGTGCCCGCCTATACCGTAGACGGCGAGTTCTATGACGCCACGCCCCAAAGAGACCACGCACTCACACCTCCTGCTCCACACCGGGCGGAGGAGTTAGGGTAAGGAGATGGCCACCTTTTGGCTAAAGTCAGGCCCGATACGGTGAGAGACCGACGCGACAGCCCAGCCTCCAGGGCCGCACCAGAGTGCACCCGAGGCGTATAGTTTGAGGTCGCGAGATTTCTTGAGTCAGAGCCCGCCAGAGTTTTACGGTCGAGGCCGAGGATGATCCGCAGGAGTTCATCCGTCACCGCAGAGGATTACGCGTGATCGTGGCTTCGAGATCGAGGTCGTGATATTCGGTTCAGACGGCCGCGACACCGCAGATTGGTTTGATTCATGGAGCTTTCCGGAGAGCATGCACTCCAGCAGATGGGATGAGTTTTCGAGGCTTTTTCACACACTTCTGCCTCCGCAGACGGCGAGGCACGAGCCGACAGATTCTGCCGGCCGAGACAGTGGACGCACCGCGTGGAATACAATGTCGAGTTTGACTTTTGGCTAGATATGTCCCAAAGATTGGTAGCAGATGGAGGATAGGTACACCGCTACGCCACCGGCTAGATGATTATACGGCCGAAGTCATGCGGTGTTTTCTTCACCGTATGACATTACCCGCACGCAGCTCCCATGCACTAGGATGCGGCGAGCAGAGACCGCCGCAGAGCGATATCGCCAAGCAGCAGGCGCCAAGACGGCCGTTCTTTGGTGGTCCTCGTGGTGGGCGGCATCGCCAGAAGTCCAGATTTGCACCACACCAGCGCAGAGCGCCCTACCTCATTTTCAGCCCACCCAGAGCTGGTCGGGGCGTGTCAGCCCCAGACTTGGATTTGTGGTAGCAGGGTGCTAACTGCTCGAGGTCGGCCAGCCCGCTGTGGCAGATACCATTCGAGTCAGACCGAGCTTGC
Organism: Przewalskia tangutica; assembly: GCA_029844215.1. Taxonomy (NCBI): domain Eukaryota; kingdom Viridiplantae; phylum Streptophyta; class Magnoliopsida; order Solanales; family Solanaceae; genus Przewalskia; species Przewalskia tangutica. Next base: position 209,816 of record JAQGDG010000188.1, on the reverse strand, counting down.
TACTTGTGGCCGCAGGTCACTTTGCGAGTTTGTCCGACCGGGCGCTACCGGTAGGCTCACCTGCTGTGGTCTGCCGCTTCTTCATCCTCGACAGCCATCGCCCGAGGCAAGGTACACATGGATCAGCGGACGCGCAGAGGTCGTGGCGCAGTCCAGCTTCTAGCGTCCTCGTAATCGCATATATGCTTTGTCCACCGACAGATCGTGAGGCCTCACCGATGTCGCCATGTGTACCTTATCGCTCGGTTTGATGGTATGCTTGATAGATCCGGTTCTACTGCCCCATATATCTCCCTTGTTGCTAGTAGGATAGTGGATAGAGCCCGAGTCCATAGACCCTTTCGAGGTAGCTACGCCAAATGGTGATTCGTAGCTCGCGTATATGAGCTTGTCCCGTGACTATTTACGCCGGACTCAGCCGACTGACAGAGTCGAGATGATCGACTTCGACGCGATCATGGGGACGGATTGGCTAGCCTCTTGCTACGCCAATGTAGACCGCAGAGAGAGAGTACGGTTCCGCTCGGCGAGCCTGGCCGAGTGGGAGCACGGTGACGCTAGGTAGGTTTATTTCCTACCTCAAGGCTAGAAGATGGTACATGGGCGGGTATATCTACCATCTAGTTCGAGTGTTTGATATCGAGGTCGCGGTACAGATTTTCACGCCTCGTAGTCACGAGTTCCTGACGCACGTTCCTGCACGACTCCGTATCCTCCCGAGAGGAGATTGAGTTTTGTATTGACATATTGCAGATACTCGCCTATTTCCATTCCGCCATACGTAACGGCACCGCCGATTGAGAGAGTCAAGGATCACCTTAGGGATTTGCTAGAGAAGGGTTTCATTAGGCCCAGTTTCCCGGGGCGCCAGATTGTTCGTGAAGAAGAAGACGACGCACGCATGTGTGATTACAGTGCATAACAAGGTGACCATTAAGAATGTATACCCTCCTGTGATTGATGATTTGTTCGACCGCTGGCGTAGATGTTTCTCCAAGATTGACCGCGATCGCTATCATCAAAGTAGTCGAGAGGTGGATGTCCCTAGATCGCTTCCCGACCCAGACGCATTATGAGTTCGTGGTCATGTCTTTGGTTGACCAATGCTCCGCAGATTCATGGATTTGATGAACCGAGTGTTCAAACCATTTTTGGACACGCTTGTGATAGTGTTCATCGATGATATCTTGGTTTATTCTCGCCAGAGGTGAGTACGCGAGCATTCGGCGATCGCGACAGCTTCCAGACTGCAGCTTGTACGCCAAGTTTTCCAAATGTGAGTTTTGCTGACTTCAGCGCTTTGGGCATATTGCTGGCCGATGGCATTCGAGTTGATACGCCAAGATCGAGGCGTCAGACTTGGCCGAGACTACTACCCGGCTGCAGGTTCGCAGCTCGCCTCGCAGTTATTATCGCGTTCGTGGAGAAGTTTGTTTATCTTCGCGCCATTGACTAGGCCGACTCGTATGCAGCCAAGTTTCAGCGGATCGATGCTTTGGAGCGGTGGTTTCAGCTGCCGAAAGAGATCGACGACCGCCTCGCTTACTCTTCCGTAGGTCCAGATGGCTATGTCGTATCAGACGCGCCGCATCGTTGGGATGTGTTGACGCAAAGATGGCAGTAGTTATAGCATACGCATCCCGACACCAAGAAACACGAGAGGAACTACCCCACCCATGATTTGGAGCCGCAACGGATTCACGCCAAGATCCTGAGGCACTATTTGTACGGGTTCACGGATATTTATACGCACCACAAGAGCTCCAAGATATCTTCACTGCAGGAGCCGAACTTACGACAGAGACGGTGGTTAGAGTTGCTAAGGATTGCGATGATTGATATCCTATACCACCCTAAGGCCAATGTCAGGCGTATGCCCAGTCGTAGGTCGTGGGAGCCTATCGATGCAGCCAGAGAGAGGAACATGGTTCGTGATTTGCATCGCTTAGCGAGCCTTGGTGTCCGCTTGATTGATTCTCGATAGCAGCTGGGTTAGAGTTCGTGAGGTTGCCGAGTCTTCCATCGCCGAGCGAAGAGGCAACAGCCGAGGATCCAGCCTTTGATTCGATATCGCGATACGCCTCTTCGCAGGGCAAGGGTCCTTTTGAGGTAAAGACCACGGGTGCTAAGGTTTGAGGGCAGTTGTGTGTTCCAGATGTTTCGTGACTTCGGCAACAGGTTCTGGGAAGCACACAAACAAGCATTCTATCCATCCGTGGTCGACCAAGATGTACCACCTTAGATCCGTATCGGGATGGTTTGAAGAGGACGCCGCAGTTCGTAGCTCGGCCCGTTGTCGCAGCGAAGGTAGCACCGCAGGCCCGTGGTTTGTTACGCATTTATCGAGATCCCGACCGAAGTGGAGGTAATCAACGGACTTTATCACAGATTACCTCGCACTCGAGGAGACATGATTCTATATGGGTTATCGCCGACAGTCGACGAAATCAGCCCACTTTCTTCCGCTCGACGACCTTTTCTACCGAGGATTACGCCGCACTTTATATCCGAGATCGCCGATCGCATGGAGTCCCTAGTTCGATCATATCGCATGCAGGAGCCCGCCATTTACGCTAACTCGAGGTCCTTCCAGAGGTTTAGGACGCAGTGAGCCCGAGCATCGCATTTCATCCACGCATGCATCTGACAGCAGAGCGCACCATCCGCACTTCGAGGATATGTCGCGAGCCCGTGTTATTGACTTCAAGGGTAGTTGGAGGATCATTTGCCTCAGTTGAGTTTATGATAATAATAGCTACCACCCAAAGATTCGATGGCGCCTATGAGGCCTTGTATGGGAGGAAGTGCAGACGCCTATAAAGTTGGTTCGACGTGGGCGAAAATGAATGGGACCAGATTTGGCGCAAAAAGTGGATAAGGCGAAGTTTATCCGAGAGCGACTATCGATACTCGTAGTCGATGGTCGATGGATCATCGCCGCCGTGATCCGAGTTCGCAAAGATGATTTTTCCTAGCGCCACCCACGGCGCGATGAGATTCGAAGAAGGGGAAACTCACCAAGGTACATCGGGCCATTTGCATTGTCCAGGTAGGCAAGGTTGTTTACGAGTTGATCTGGCCGTCCGATCCGAGGCAAGGCATCCGTTTTTCACGATCTATGCCGAGGAGATGACGGATCCATCTGTGGTACACCCGACGACGATGTCCGTGTGACCGGGTTATCGTATGAGAGATTCCCATAGCGATAGTCGATCGTCGTTAGCGCTCATGACGAAGGACGGGCTTCCACAAAGTCTGCGGGCGAACGAGCTCGTGGAGGAGATGACGGGAAGCCGGTATGATACGGCATGAGACAGGTATCTCACCTATTCCCACACCTCCGTAATTCACTTTCCTACTTGTAAATTTCATTATCATTTATGCCTATGTTGTTTTGTGGCCGCGTGGCATTTGCTAATCAAGCTTCTTCGATAATCGTTTGAGAAGGAACATTCGACGAATGTTTCGGCGAGGAGAATGTTATACCTCGTATTTCCAGAGTATGTACGTATGAATACGCATAAAAGTTTGGCTTGAAAGTTAGCCTTCGACGCTTTTTTGTACACAACTCGCTTAAAGAATCGCTTTCCGACGCAAACGCTTTCCACAATTTTCGTAGGAAAATTCCGCTATGCCATTACTAATTTTTATGGATTTTTCCGAGAGACGAACATTTTGGGACCAACGAGGGCAACACTTGGCACCCTCCTATCGTGGATTTGAAAATCGCCCCTTGGACGAATTGACGGACTTGGCACGCTTTTTGTTGCCTTGGCACAAAGTCAAGGAGTTGGTAGGATATTTGTGTGTAGTAAATCTTCACCCTACACTTGCCTTGCACTTGTCTCAATCGGCCATTGGTTGGCCACTTCTTGACCTATAAATACTTCTTAGAGACGTAAGAGTTCTTCATCCACAAATCTTCCAAGTCTTGAAAATCCTCTCCTCTTCCTTAAGCCAAATCGCCCAACACCTCTCCCTTTGAGTGAGCTTCACGAGGCCTACCCCACCCTAGCCTAGCCGAAATCTACCCCTCCTTGGTAGAAAAGTTGTCTCTAGTATTGTTATAATGCCCAAAATACCCTAGCCCAAATCCCTTAGTACTTGGTAGTCAGAAGAACTTCTAAGGTTCTGAGCATACAACTGTGAGCAAAACCTGCTCAGCGCGACTTTTCTAGATATTATCATTTACCGAGGTAATAATCCTAACCTCTTTGAATTAGAGAATACTTATCGTTATAGTATAAGAATAAGTATAAATACTTAGAAATATATCACGTAATAGAATCAGTGTTAATCACTTGAAGGGTTTAAAAGAAGAATAATCAAATCAGACTACATAGGACTGCTTACAAAGAGACTTATATAGCTCACCAGGAAGTGTCTGCCGACATCAGAGAATTATGAACTGCTTAGAATGACCTTCAGAGTAGTCTTTAATAAGATATGTGACTATTATAGGTCGATTTCTCACACATATTCAACTTGGTGTGGTTTTCACGGTATGTATGTGATTCTTCCTAAAGCATGATATTTTACAATATATAGTACGGAGACGCATACGTGTTAATCAATAAAAACTACGCAATGTCTTTGACTTAAGCTCGAATAATACTTATGGTAACGCCGCGCTTAAGCTCGATAATACTTACAGAATGCCACGCTTAAGCTCAATAACAAAGAATCAAAACATTTCAAAAGAATATCAATCATTTTTTAACAAGATAAATATTTGGTTTTAAACAAAGCTTAAGAGTTATACTAGCTTTACGGAAGTTAGTATAACAACTTAAGAAAGATAAAAGGAATCTGCTTACTTGTTTGTTTACAAAAGCCTTGTATTGATTTCTAAGTGTAGTAAGATTGTGTGATAAGTAGACATGTTATGCTACCGTGTTAGTGTCTTGTAATGCCGTAAAGGGTCATTCTGGCAGGCTTACGTTGTTAACCTAGAAGTCCGCAGATCGTTATTGTATCACCTACCCTTGACTTATTTATACCGGTGGCTTTCTCGATGCGGTCTATACGCCTATGCGGTTCGCGACTACGCGGAGCAGCGTATGCTCCAGATTGATCATTCCGGCGCTTAGCCCGACGCGGGATTCCCACGCGGTCCGCTGAGACTACGCGTCTCGAGGCTACGCCGCGGAGCCTAGGCGACGCCGGTCGGTTGCCCCGACGCGAGGTATACCTCGCGGTCGCGTGACCATGCGGATCGGAAGTCCGTGACTAGGCACGCACGATACTACGGGCGATCGCCTTGCTTCGATCATTCGCGCCCAGACTAGACTGCGCTTCCTAGTATCGTTATTGTTCAGGATACGGCACTATGCAATCGAATCGATTGTATTTGTGAAAAGGTTTTAAATACTTTGATTTCATTTTAAAGTACTTTATAGTTTCACATACTTGGTAATTGTAATCGACTTTCCGGCCGCTCATGCCGCAGGTGGCAAGCAGTGCTAGATCCGCATCCTTGGATCTCTTTCAGACGTGCCGTGAGCTCCATCTTCTCCGAGGCTCTACTTTTGGTATGATCTCCGTATTGTAGATAGTTTGTATTAGCAGGTATGGGCCCGTCCCGCCATAGTTGTATTTTTCCTAGAGGTCTCAGAGTCATGTTGCATGGTTTGATGTAATCGCTAAAACCTTGTTCATATATATGCCGAAAGGCGACGCTTGTTCATATAAACTGGTCTTATTTTATAAAACGTTTCATGTCTTGTTTTATATTCCGCCGGTTACTCGATGTATGACTACTGGGTGCCCTTAAGGCACCCACGCCCCGAATGGGTCGGTCGTGACATCGCCCATACAAGACGACAACGCCCATACAAGGCGCCATTTGCATTTCGCCCATACAAGACGCATAACGCCATACAAGGCGTTATTCGCATCTCGCCCATACAAGACGACAACGCCCATACAAGGCGCCATTTGCATCTCGCCCATACAAGGCGCCATCGCATTTCGCCCATACAAGATTTACAACGCCATACAAGGCGCCATCTCGCATTTCGCCCATACAAGACGCACAACGCCATACAAGGCGCCATCGCATTTCGGCCCATACAAGACGACAACGCCATACAAGGAGTCATTTGTATTTCGCCCATACAAGCATTTACAACGCCATACAAAGCGCCATCTACATTTCGCCCATAAGACGATTTACAACGCCATACAAGGCGCTATTTGCATCTCGCCCAAACAAGACGATAACGCCATACAAGGCGCTATTTGCATTCGCCCAAACAAGACGATAACGCCATACAAGGCGCCATCTCGATTTCGCCCATACAAGACATAACGCCATACAAGGCGCCATTTGCATTTCATTAATACAAGACATTTACAACGCCATACAAGGTATCATCTCAGATTTCGCCCATACAAGCATTTACAACGCCATACAAGGCGCCATTTGCATCTCGCCCAAACAAGACGATAACGCCATACAAGGCGCCATTTGCATCTCGCCCATACAAGACGCATAACGCCATACAAGACGCCATTTGCATTTCGCCCATACAGCATTTACAACGCCATACAAGGCGTTATTCGCATCTCGCCCATACAAGACGACAACGCCATACAAGGCGCTATTTGCATCTGCCCATACAAGGCGCCATTCGCATTTCGCCCATACGTTAAGACAACGCCATACAAGGAGTCATTTGCATTTCGCCCATACAAGACGATAACGCCATAAGGCCATTATTTGCATTTCGTCCATACAGATTTATAACGCCACACAAGGCGCTTTTTTGCATTTCGCCCATACAAGATTTATTAACGCCATACAAGGCGCCATTCGTGATTCTTCCATACAAGATTTATTAACGCCATACAAGGCGCCATTCAGATTTCGCTCATACAAGACGATAACGCCATACAAGACGCATTTACAACGCCATACAAGGCGCCATCTCGCATCTCATCCACACAAGATTTATTAACGCCATACAAGACGCCATTTGCATCTCGCCCATACATTTACAACGCCATACAAGGCGCCATTTGCATTTCGCCCATACAAGATTTACAACGCCCATACAAGGCGTTATCGCATTCGCCCATACATTTACAACGCCATACAAGGCGCCATTTGATCTCGCCCATACAAGGCGCCATCCGCATTTCGCCCATACAGCATTTACAACGCCCATACAAGGCGCCATCTGCATTTCGTCCATACAAGACGACAACGCCCATACAAGGCGCCATCTGCATTTTGTCCATACAAGTCGACAACGCCCATACAAGGAGTCATTTGTATTTCGTCCATACAAGCATTTACAACGCCATACAAAGCGCCATTCGCATTGGCCCATATAAGACGACAACGCCCATACAAGGCGCTATTTGCATCTCTTCCATACAAGACGCATAACGCCATACAAGGCGCCATCTGTATTTGGCCCATACAAGACGATAACGCCGACATAAGATTTACAACGCCATACAAGGCGCCATTTGCATCTCATCCATACACGCATTTACAACGCCATACAAGGCGCCATTTGCATCTCGCCCATACAGACGATAACGCCATACAAGGCGCTATTTGCATTTCGCCCATACAAGACGCATAACGCCATACAAGGCGCTATTTGCATCTCGCCCATACAAGACGCATAACGCCATATAAGGCGCTATTTGCATCTCGCCCATACAAGACGACAACGCCATACAAGGCGCCATCCGCATCTCGCCCATACAAGACGATAACGCCATACAAGACGCTATTTGCATCTCGCCCATACAAGCATTTACAACGCCATACAAGGCGCTATTTGCATTTCGCCCATAAAAGCATACAACGCCATACAACGCGCCATTTGTATCTCGCCCATACAAAACGACAATGCCCATACAAGGCGCTATCGCATTTCGCCCATACAAGACGACAACGCCCATACAAGGCGCTATTTGCATTTCGGCCCATACAGCATTTACAACGCCATACAAAGGCGCCATTTGCATCTCGCCCATAAGACGATTTACAACGCCATACAAGGCGCCATCTCGCATTTCGCCCATACAAGACGACAACGCCATACAAGGCGCCATCGCATCTCGCCCAAACAAGACGATAACGCCATACAAGGCGCTATTTGTATCTCGCCCATACAAGACGACAACGCCATAAGGCTTCATCTCGCATCTCGCCCATACAAGACGACAACACCCATACAAGGCGCTATTTGTATCTCGCCCATGCAAGATTTACAAAGCCCATACAAGCCATTCGCATCTCGCCCATACAAGACGACAACGCCATACAAGGCGTTATTTGCATCTCGCCCATACAAGACGATAACGCCCATACAAGGCGTTATTTGCATCTCGCCCATACAAGACGCATAACGCCATACAAGGCGCCATTTGCATCTTCGCCCATATAAGACGACAACGCCATACAAGGCGCCATCAGATCTCGCCCATACAAGACGATAACGCCATAAGCGCGCCATCCGCATTTCGCCCATACAAGACGACAACGCCATACAAGGCGCCATCTCGATTTCGCCCATACAAGCATTTACAACGCCATACAAGCGAGTCATTTGTATTTCGTCCATACAAGCATTTACAACGCCATACAAAGCGCCATCTACATTTCGCCCATATAAGCATTTACAACGCCCATACAAGGCGCTATTTGCATCTCGCCCAAACAAGACGATAACGCCATACAAGGCTATTTGCATCTCGCCCAAACAAGACGATAACGCCATACAAGGCGCTATTTGCATCTCGCCCATACAAGACGACAACGCCATACAGAGTCATTTGCATCTCGCCCATACAAGACGATAACGCCATACAAGGCGCTATTTGCATTTCGCCCATACAAGACGACAACGCCATACAAGGCGCTATTTGTATCTCGCCCATACAAGACGCATAACGCCATACAAGGCTATCTGATCTCGCCCATACAAGACGACAACGCCATACAAGACGCTATTTGCATCTCGCCCATACAAGACGACAACGCCATACAAGGCGCTATTTGCATTTCGCCCATAAAGACGCAACGCCATACAACGCGCCATTTGTATCTCGCCCATACAAAACGACAATGCCCATACAAGGCGCCATCCGCATTTCGCCCATACAAGACGACAACGCCATACAAGGCGCTATTTGCATTTCGCCCATACAAGACGACAACGCCATACAAGGCGCCATTTGCATCGCCCATACAAGCATTTACAACGCCATAAGGCGCCATCCGCATTTCGCCCATACAAGCATTACAACGCCCATACAAGGCGCCATCTCGCATCTCGCCCAAACAAGACGATAACGCCATACAAGGCTATTTGCATCTCGCCCATACAAGACGATAACGCCATACAAGGCGCCATTTGCATCTCGCCCATACAAGACGCACAACGCCATAAGGCGCTATTTGCATCTCGCCCATACAATTTACATAACGCCATACAAGGTTTCATCTCGCATCTCGCCCATACAAGACGACAACGCCATACAAGGCGCTATTTGCATCGCCCATGCAAGACGACAAAGCCCATACAAGGCGCTATTTGCATTTCGGCCCATAAAAGATGACAACGCCTATATAACAACGCTATGTATCTCGCCCATACAAGACGACAAAGCCCATACAAGGTGTGTCATTCGTGATTTCGCCCATACAAGACGACAACGCCCATACAAGGCTATTTGCATTTCGCCCATACAAGACGATAACGCCATACAAGGCGCTATTTGCATTTCGCCATATACAAGATTAACGCCATACAAGGCGCCATCTCAGATTTCGGCCCATACAAGATGACAACGCCATACAAGGCGCCATTTGCATCTCGCCCAAACAAGACGCCAACGCCATACAAGGCGCTATTTGCATCTCGCCCATACAAGACATTTACAACGCCATACAAGGCGCTATTTGCATCTCGCCCATACACGCATTTACAACGCCATACAAGGCGCGCTATTTGCATCTCGCCCATACAAGATTTATAACGCCATACAAGGCGCCATCTGCATTTCGGCCCATACAAGACATAACGCCATACAAGCGAGTCATTTGCATTTCGCCCATACAAGCATTTATAACGCCATACAAGGCGTTATTTGCATTTCGCCCATACAGACGATAACGCCACATTAAGGCGTTTTTTTGCATTTCGGCCCATACAAGACGATAACGCCATACAAGGCGCCATCTCGCATTCTTCCATACAAGATGACAACGCCATACAAGGCGCGCTATCTCAGATTTCGCTTCATACAAGACGATAACGCCATACAAGACGCACAACGCCATACAAGGCGCCATCTCAGATCTCATCCACACAAGACGATAACGCCATACAAGACGCCATTTGCATCTCGCCCATACAGCATTTACAACGCCATACAAGGCGCCATTTGCATTTCGCCCATACAAGACGCATAACGCCATACAAGGCGTTATTCGCATCTCGCCCATACAAGACGCATTACAACGCCCATACAAGGCGCTATTTCAGATCTCGCCCATACAAGGCGCCATCTGTGATTTCGCCCATACAAGATTTACAACGCCATACAAGGCGCCATCTCGATTTCGCCCATACAAGCATTTATTAACGCCATACAAGGCGCCATCCGCATTTTGTCCATACAAGTCGATAACGCCATACAAGGAGAGTCATTTGTATTTCGCCCATACAAGACGACAACGCCATACAAAGCGCCATCCGTGATTTCGCCCATATAAGACGACAACGCCATACAAGGCGCCATTTGCATCTCTTCCATACAAGCATTTACAACGCCATACAAGGCGCCATCTCAGATTTCGCCCATACAAGACGATAACGCTGACAGCAAGACGATAACGCCATACAAGGCGCTATTTGCATCTCATCCATACAAGACGACAACGCCATACAAGGCGCTATTTGCATCTCGCCCATACAAGACGACAACGCCATACAAGGCGCCATTTGTATTTCGCCCATACAAGCATTTACAACGCCATACAAGGCGTTATTCAGATCTCGCCCATACAAGACGACAACGCCATACAAGGCGCTATTTGCATCTCGCCCATACAAGGCGCCATCTCGCATTTCGCCCATACAAGACGATAACGCCATACAAGGCGCCATTCGTGATTGGCCCATACAAGACGCATTTACAACGCCATACAAGGCGCCATCTCGCATTTCGCCCATACAAGCATTTACAACGCCATACAAGCGAGTCATTTGTATTTCGCCCATACAAGCATTTACAACGCCCATACAAAGCGCCATCTACATTTCGCCCATATAAGACGACAACGCCATACAAGGCGCTATTTGCATCTCGCCCAAACAAGACGATAACGCCCATACAAGGCGCCATTTGCATTTCGCCCTAAACAAGCATTTACAACGCCATACAAGGCGCCATCTCAGATTCGCCCATACAAGACGACAACGCCATACAAGGCGTTATTTGCATCTCGCCCATACAAGACGATAACGCCATACAAGGCGCCATTTGCATCTCGCCCATACAAGCATTTACAACGCCTATAAGGCGCTATTCGTATCTCGACCATACAAGACGATAACGCCATACAAGGCGCCATCTCGCATCTCATCCATACAAGACGCATACAACGCCATACAAGGCGTTATTTCAGATCTCGCCCATACAAGACGACAACGCCATACAAGGCGTTATTCAGATCTCGCCCATACAAGACGATAACGCCTATATAAGGCGCTATTTGCATCTCGCCCATACAAGGCGCCATCTCATTTCGCTCCATACAAGCATTTACAACGCCATACAAGGCGCCATCTCAGATTGGCCCATACAAGACGACAACGCCATACAAGGCGCCATCTCGCATTTTGTCCATACAAGACGCATACAACGCCCATACAAGGCGAGTCATTTGTATTGCCCATACAAGCATTTACAACGCCATACAAAGCGCCATCTACATTTCGCCCATATAAGACGACAACGCCATACAAGGCGCCATTTGTATCTCGCCCAAACAAGACGATAACGCCATACAAGGCGCTATTTGCATCTCGCCCATACAAGACGCATAACGCCATATACAAGACGCCATTTGCATTTCGCCCATACAGCATTTACAACGCCATACAAGGCGCGTTATTCGCATCTCGCCCATACAAGACGACAACGCCATACAAGGCGCTATTCAGATTCGCCCATACAAGGCGCCATCTCGCATTTCGCCCATACAAGACAACGCCATACAAGCGAGTCATTTGCATTTCGCCCATATAGCATTTATAACGCCATACAAGGCGCTATTTGCATTTCGCCCATACAGATTTATAACGCCACACAAGGCGCTTTTGCATTTCGCCCATACAAGACGATTAACGCCATACAAGGCGCCATCTCGCATTCTTCCATACAAGACATTAACGCCATACAAGGCGCCATTCAGATTTCGCTCATACAAGACGATAACGCCATACAAGACGACAACGCCTATACAAGGCGCCATCGTGATCTCATCCACACAAGCATTTACAACGCCCATACAAGACGCCATTTCAGATCTCGCCCATACAAGCATTTACAACGCCATACAAGGCGCCATTTGCATTTCGCCCATACAAGACGACAACGCCATACAAGGCGTTATTCGTGATCTCGCCCATACAAGACGACAACGCCATACAAGGCGCTATTTACATCTCGCCCATACAAGGCGCCATCTCGCATTTCGCCATACAAGCATTTACAACGCCATACAAGGCGCCATCTCGCATTTCGCCCATACAAGACGACAACGCCTATACAAGGCGCCATCGCATTTTGTCCATACAAGTCGATAACGCCATACAAGGCGAGTCATTTGTATTGGCCCATACAAGCATTTACAACGCCATACAAAGCGCCATCCGCATTTCGGCCCATATAAGACGACAACGCCCATACAAGGCGCCATTTGCATCTCTTCCATACAAGCATTTACAACGCCATACAAGGCGCCATCTGATTTCGGCCCATACAAGACGATAACGCCGACATAAAGACGACAACGCCATACAAGGCGCTATTTGTATCTCATCCATACAAGACGACAACGCCATACAAGGCGCCATTTGCATCTCGCCCATACAAGACGACAACGCCATACAAGGCGCCATTTGCATTTCGCCCATACACGACAACGCCATACAAGGCGTTATTCGCATCTCGCCCATACAAGACGACAACGCCATACAAGGCGCCATTTGCATCGCCCATACAAGGCGCCATTCGCATTTCGCCCATACAAGACGATAACGCCATACAAGGCGCCATCTCGCATTTCGCCCATAAGACGACAACGCCATACAAGGCGCCATCTGCATTTCGGCCCATACAAGATTTACAACGCCATACAAGGAGTCATTTGTATTGCCCATACAAGCATTTACAACGCCATACAAAGCGCCATCTACATTTCGCCCATATAAGCATTTACAACGCCATACAAGGCGCCATTTGCATCTCGCCCAAACAAGACGACAACGCCATACAAGGCGCTATTTGTATCTTCGCCCAAACAAGACGACAACGCCATACAAGGCGCCATCTCGCATTTCGCCCATACAAGACGATAACGCCATACAAGGCGCTATTTGCATTTCGTTAATACAAGCATACAACGCCATACAAGGTATCATCATTTCGCCCATACAAGACGATAACGCCATACAAGGCGCTATTTGCATCTCGCCCAAACAAGACGACAACGCCATACAAGGCGCTATTTGCATCTCGCCCATACAAGCATTTATTAACGCCATACAAGACGCTATTTGCATTTCGCCCATACAAGCATTTACAACGCCATACAAGGCGTTATTCAGATCTCGCCCATACAAGACGCACAACGCCATACAAGGCGCCATTTATCTTCGCCCATACAAGGCGCCATCTCGCATTTCGCCCATACAAGAAGATAACGCCATACAAGCGAGTCATTTGCATTTCGCCCATATAGCATTTATAACGCCATACAAGGCGTTATTTGCATTTCGCCCATACAGATTTATAACGCCACATAAGGCGTTTTTTGCATTTCGCCCATACAAGACGCATAACGCCATACAAGGCGCCATCTCGCATTCTTCCATACAAGACATTTATTAACGCCATAAGGCGCGCTATCTCAGATTTCGCTCATACAAGACGATAACGCCTATACAAGATTTACAACGCCATACAAGGCGCCATCTGCATCTCATCCACACAAGACGACAACGCCATACAAGACGCTATTCAGATCTCGCCCATAAGCATTTACAACGCCATACAGGCGCTATTTGCATTTCGTCCATACAAGACGACAACGCCATACAAGGCGTATTCAGATCTCGCCCATACAAGACGCATACAACGCCATACAAGGCGCCATTTCAGATCTCGCCCATACAAGGCGCCATCTCGCATTTCGCCCATACAAGACGACAACGCCATACAAGGCGCCATCTCGCATTTCGCCCATACAAGACGACAACGCCATACAAGGCGCCATCTCGCATTTTGTCCATACAAGTCGATAACGCCATACAAGGAGTCATTTGTATTTCGGCCCATACAAGCATTTACAACGCCATACAAAGCGCCATCTCGCATTTCGGCCCATATAAGACGACAACGCCATACAAGGCGCTATTTGCATCTCTTCCATACAAGACGACAACGCCCATACAAGGCGCCATCTCAGATTTCGCCCATACAAGACGATAACGCTGAGCATAAGACGACAACGCCATACAAGGCGCCATTTGCATCTCATCCATACAAGACGCATAACGCCATACAAGGCGCCATTTGCATCTCGCCCATACAAGACGACAACGCCTGCATACAACGCCATACAAGGCGTTATTCGTGATCTCGCCCATACAAGACGCACAACGCCATACAAGGCGCCATTTGCATCTCGCCCATACAAGGCGCCATCTCGCATTTCGCCCATACAAGCATTTACAACGCCATACAAGGCGCCATCTCAGATTTCGGCCCATACAAGCATTTACAACGCCATACAAGGCGCCATCTCGCATTTCGCCCATACAAGCATTTACAACGCCATACAAGGCGAGTCATTTGTATTTGGCCCATACAAGCATTTACAACGCCATACAAAGCGCCATCTACATTTCGCCCATATAAGACGCACAACGCCATACAAGGCGCTATTTGCATCTCGCCCAAACAAGACGATAACGCCATACAAGGCGCTATTTGCATTCGCCCAAACAAGACGATAACGCCATAAGGCGCCATCTCATTTCGCCCATACAAGACGCATAACGCCATACAAGGAGTCATTTGTATTTCGTCAATACAAGACGACAACGCCATACAAGGTATCATCTCAGATTTCGGCCCATACAAGACGACAACGCCATACAAGGCGCTATTTGCATCTCGACCATACAAGACGCACAACGCCATACAAGGCGCTATTTGCATCTCGCCCATACAAGACGACAACGCCATACAAGGCGTTATTTGCATCTCGCCCATACAAGACGACAACGCCATACAAGGCGCCATTTGTATCTCGCCCATACAAGACGCATAACGCCATACAAGGCGCCATTCGCATCTCGACCATACAAGACGACAACGCCATACAAGGCGCCATCAGCATCTCATCCATACAAGACGATAACGCCATACAAGGCGTTATTTGTATCTCGCCCATACAAGACGACAACGCCATACAAGGCGTTATTCGCATCTCGCCCATACAAGACGACAACGCCATACAAGGCGCTATTTGCATCTCGCCCATACAAGGCGCCATCTCGATTTCGGCCCATACAAGACGACAACGCCATACAAGGCGCCATCTCAGATTTCGCCCATACAAGACGACAACGCCATACAAGGCGCCATCTGCATTTTGTCCATACAAGACGCACAACGCCATACAAGCGAGTCATTTGTATTTCGCCCATACAAGCATTTACAACGCCATACAAAGCGCCATCTCGCATTTCGCCCATATAAGACGACAACGCCATACAAGGCGCCATTTGCATCTCTTCCATACAAGACGATTAACGCCATACAAGGCGCTATCTCAGATTTTCGCCCATACAAGACGATAACGCCGATAAGACGCATTTACAACGCCATACAAGGCGCTATTTGCATCTCATCCATACAAGACGACAACGCCATACAAGGTGTGTCATTTCATCTCGCCCATACAAGACGACAACGCCCATAAGGCGCCATTTGCATTTCGCCCATACAAGCATTTACAACGCCATACAAGGCGTTATTCAGATCTCGCCCATACAAGACGACAACGCCATACAAGGCGCCATTTGTATCTCGCCCATACAAGGCGCCATCTACATTTCGCCCATACAAGCATTTACAACGCCATACAAGGCGCCATCCGCATTTCGGCCCATACAAGACATTTACAACGCCATACAAGGCGCCATCTCGCATTTCGCCCATACAAGCATTTACAACGCCCATACAAGCGAGTCATTTGTATTTCGTCCATACAAGCATTTACAACGCCATACAAAGCGCCATCTACATTTCTGGCCCATATAAGACGACAACGCCATACAAGGCGCCATTTGCATCTCGCCCAAACAAGACGATAACGCTTCATACAAGGCGCCATTTGCATCTCGCCCAAACAAGACGACAACGCCATACAAGGCGCTATTTGCATCTCGCCCATACAAGCATTTACAACGCCATACAAGGAGTCATTTGCATCTCGCCCATACAAGACGCATAACGCCATACAAGGCGCTATTTGCATCTCGCCCATACAAGACGACAACGCCATACAAGGCGCTATTTGCATCTCGCCCATACAAGACGACAACGCCATACAAGGCGCCATCTGCATCTCGCCCATACAAGACGATTAACGCCATACAAGACGCTATTTGCATCTCGCCCATACAAGACGATAACGCCATACAAGGCGCTATTTGCATTTCGCCCATAAAAGACGCATAACGCCATACAACGCGCTATTTGCATCTCGCCCATACAAGCATTTACAATTCCATACAAGCGCCATCTGATTTCGGCCCATACAAGACGACAACGCCATACAAGGCGCTATTTGCATTTCGGCCCATACAAGACGACAACGCCATACAAGGTATCATTTGCATCTCGCCCATACAAGCATTTAACGCCATACAAGGCGCCATTCGCATTTCGCCCATACAAGACGACAACGCCCATACAAGGCGCTATTTGCATCTCGCCCAAACAAGACGCCAACGCCATACAAGGCGCCATTTGCATCTCGCCCATACAAGACGACAACGCCATAAGGCGCGCCATTTGCATCTCGCCCATACACGCATTTACAACGCCATACAAGGCGCCATTTGCATCTCGCCCATACAAGCATTTACAACGCCATACAAGGCGCCATTCGCATTTCGGCCCATACAAGCATTTACAACCCCATACAAGGCGCCATTTGCATTTCGCCCATACAAGCATTTATAACGCCTATACAAGGCGCTATTTGCATTTCGCCCATACACGCATTTATAACGCCACACAAGGCGCCATTTGCATTTCGCCCATACAAGACGATAACGCCATACAAGGCGCCATCTCAGATTTCTTCCATACAAGACGACAACGCCATACAAGGCGCCATCTCGCATCTCGCCCAAACAAGACGACAACGCCATACAAGGCGCCATTTGCATCTCGCCCATATAGCATTTACAACGCCATACAAGGCGCCATTTGCATCTCGCCCATACAAGCATTTACAACGCCATACAAGGCGCTATTTGCATCTCGCCCATACAAGATGAAAACGCCATACAAGGCGCCATTTGCATCTCGCCCATACAAGATTTACAACGCCCATACAAGGCGCCATCTCGCATCTCGCCCATACAAGACGACAACGCCATACAAGGCGCTATTTGCATCTCGCCCATACAAGACGCATTTACAACGCCATACAAGGCGCCATTTTCATTTCGCCCATAAAAGACGATAACGCCATACAACGCGCTATTTGCATCTCGCCCATACAAGACTACAACGCCATACAAGGCGCCATCTGCATTTCGCCCATACAAGCATTAACGCCATACAAGGCGCCATCTCAGATTGCTCATACAAGACGATAACGCCATACAAGCATTTACAACGCCATACAAGGCGAGTCATTTGCATCTCGGCCCATACAAGACGCATAACGCCATACAAGGCGCTATTTGTATCTCGCCCATACAAGCATACAACGCCATACAAGGCTTCATTCGCATCTCGCCCATACAAGACGCACAACGCCATACAAGGTATCATTTGCATCTCGCCCATGCAAGACGACAAAGCCATACAAGGCGCCATTTGCATTTCGCCCATAAAAGCATTTACAACGCCCATAACGCTACGCGCCATGTATCTCGGCCCATACAAGACGACAAAGCCCATACAAGGTGTCATCTGCATTTCGGCCCATACAGACGGTTACAACGCCATACAAGGCGCTATTTGCATTTCGCCCATACAAGATTTACAACGCCATACAAGGCGCTATTTGCATTTCGCCCATACAAGACGACAACGCCATACAAGGCGCCATCAGCATTTCGCCCATACAAGACGATTAACGCCATACAAGGCGCTATTTGCATCTCGCCCAAAAAGACGCCAACGCCATACAAAGCGCCATCCGCATTTCGGCCCATATAAGACGCATAACGCCATACAAGGCGCTATTTGCATCTCTTCCATACAAGCATTTACAACGCCATACAAGGCGCGCCATCTCAGATTGGCCCATACAAGACGATAACGCCGATATAAGACGATAACGCCATACAAGGCGCCATTTGCATCTCATCCATACAAGACGACAACGCCATACAAGGCGCCATTTGCATCTCGCCCATACAAGACGCATAACGCCATACAAGGCGCTATTTGCATTTCGCCCATACAAGACGACAACGCCATACAAGGCGTTATTCGTGATCTCGCCCATACAAGACGCACAACGCCATACAAGGCGCCATTTCATCTCGCCCATACAAGGCGCTATCTACATTTCGGCCCATACAAGACGATAACGCCTATACAAGGCGCCATCTCGCATTTCGCCCATACAAGACGACAACGCCATACAAGGCGCCATCTCGCATTTCGGCCCATACAAGCATTTACAACGCCATACAAGCGAGTCATTTGTATTTCGCCCATACAAGACGACAACGCCATACAAAGCGCCATCTACATTTCGGCCCATATAAGACGATAACGCCATACAAGGCGCTATTTGCATCTCGCCCAAACAAGACGACAACGCCATACAAGGCGCTATTTGCATCTCGCCCAAACAAGACGACAACGCCATACAAGGCGCTATTTGTATCTCGCCCATACAAGACATTTACAACGCCATACAAGGAGTCATTTGCATCTCGCCCATACAAGACGAAACGCCATACAAGGCGCTATTTGCATCTCGCCCATACAAGACATTTACAACGCCATACAAGGCGCTATTTGCATCTCGCCCATACAAGACGCATAACGCCATACAAGGCGCTATCTCGCATCTCGCCCATACAAGACGACAACGCCATACAAGACGCTATTTGCATCTCGCCCATACAAGACGCATTTATAACGCCATACAAGGCGCTATTTGCATTTCGCCCATAAAAGACGCATAACGCCATACAACGCGCTATTTGCATCTCGCCCATACAAGACATTTACAATTCCATACAAGGCGCTATCTCGCATTTCGGCCCATACAAGCATTTACAACGCCATACAAGGCGCTATTTGCATTTCGGCCCATACAAGACGACAACGCCATACAAGGCGCTATTTGTATCTCGCCCATACAAGACGCATTTACAACGCCATACAAGGCGCCATCCGCATTTCGCCCATACAAGACGACAACGCCATACAAGGCGCTATTTGTATCTCGCCCAAACAAGACGCCAACGCCCATACAAGGCGCCATTTGCATCTCGCCCATACAAGACGACAACGCCATACAAGGCGCTATTTGCATCTCGCCCATACACGCATTTACAACGCCATACAAGGCGCTATTTGCATCTCGCCCATACAGACGACAACGCCATACAAGGCGCGCCATCTGCATTTCGCCCATACAAGACATTTACAACCCCATACAAGGCGCTATTTGCATTTCGCCCATACAAGACGATAACGCCCATACAAGGCGCCATTTGTATTTCGCCCATACACGACGATAACGCCACACAAGGCGCCATTTGCATTTCGCCCATACAAGACGATAACGCCATAAGGCGCCATCTCGCATTCTTCCATACAAGCATTTACAACGCCATACAAGGCGCCATCTCAGATTTCGCCCATACAAGACGATAACGCCATACAAGGCGCCATCTCAGATTTCGCCCATACATTTACAACGCCATACAAGGCGCCATTCGCATCTCGCCCAAACAAGACGACAACGCCATACAAGGCGCCATTTGCATCTCGCCCATATAAGCATTTACAACGCCATACAAGGCGCTATTTGCATCTCGCCCATACAAGACGACAACGCCATACAAGGCGCCATTTGCATCTCGCCCATACAAGATGACAACGCCATACAAGGCGCCATTTGCATCTCGCCCATACAAGACGCACAACGCCATACAAGGCGCCATCCGCATCTCGCCCATACAAGATTTACAACGCCATACAAGGCGCTATTCATCTCGCCCATACAAGACGACAACGCCATACAAGGCGCCATTTTCATTTCGCCCATAAAGACGCACAACGCCATACAACGCGCCATTTGCATCTCGCCCATACAAGACTACAACGCCATACAAGGCGCCATCCGCATTTCGCCCATACAAGACGACAACGCCATACAAGGCGCCATCTCAGATTGCTATACCTCGTATTTCCAGAGTATGTACGTAAGGGAATACGCATTTAAAGTCTTGCCTTAAAGATAAGCCTTGAACGCTTTTTTTAGGCACAACTCACAAAACGAATAGTTTTCCGACT
The DNA here is from genome assembly GCA_029844215.1 of Przewalskia tangutica. NCBI lineage: Eukaryota > Viridiplantae > Streptophyta > Magnoliopsida > Solanales > Solanaceae > Przewalskia > Przewalskia tangutica. Next base: position 188,771 of record JAQGDG010000188.1, on the reverse strand, counting down.
AAACGCTTCCACGCCTTTCGTAGGTAAATTCCGCCATGCCATTTCTAATTTTTATGATTTTTCCGAGAGACTAAACATTTTGGACCAACGAGGGCTACACTTGGCACCTCCAATTAGGACTTGAAATCGCCCATTTGGACGATTTGAAGAAGTGTGGCACGCTTGGTGCCTTGTTCAAAGTCAAGGAGTTGGTAGGATATTTGTGTATAGTTAATCCTCACCCTACACTTGCCTTGCACTTGTCTAAATCTTGGCCATTGGTTGGCCACTTCTTGACCTATAAATACCCCTTAAGATGAAGAGTTCTTCATCCACAAATTACTTTCCAAAGTCTTGAAAATCCTCCTCCTCCCTTGTTAGCCAATTCGTCCCAAAGCCCTCTTCCCCTCTAGCCTAAGTGGCCTTGGCCGAATACCCCCTAGCCTAGCAAAAATCTACCTCCCTTGGTAGAAAAGTTATCTTCTTGTATTGTTATAATGCCCAAAATACCCTAGCCCAAATACCTTAGTACTTAGTAGAAGTTGTGAAGAACTTCTAAGGTTCTTGAGCATACAACTTAGAGCAAAACCTGCTCAGCGCGACTTTTCTAGGATATTATCGGGCTTACCGAGGTAATAATCCTAACCTCTTTGAATTAGAGAATACTTAATGTTATAGTATAAGAATAAGTATAAATACTTAGAAGTATATCACGTAATAGAATTGAAGTATTAATCACTTAGAAGGGTTTAAAAGAGGAATAATCAAACTCAGATTTACATAGACTGCTTTCACAAGAGACTTATATAGCTCACCGGTAGGGAAGTGTCGCCTGACTTACCGTAGAATTATGAACCCCGCTTAGAATGACCTTCGTAGTAGGCTTTAATAGATATCTGTGACTATTATAGGTCGACTTCTCACACATATTCAACTCGGTGTGGTTTTCACGAGAAGGTATGTGATTCTTCCTAAAGCATGATATTTTACAATATAACTACGCAATGTCTTTGACTTAAGCCCGAATAATACTTACGGAATGCCTCACGCTTAAGCCCGAATAATACTTACGGTAATGCCTCACGGCTTAAGCTCCATTAAAACTTACAAGAATGCCTCACGCTTAAGCTCGAATGATAAAGAACCAAAACACTTCAAAAGACTCATCAATCATATAAATGTAAGAGAACTAATTGGTTTTTAAAATGTGTTTAAGAGTTATACTAGCTTTATGGGAAGTGAGTATAACCACTTAAGTTTTATAAAAGAAACAGTTTGCCTATGTGTTTATAATGCATTTGTATTGTGAAAAGAATAAAGATGGTTTGATCAATAGACATGATATGTCGCATGTGTTAGTATCTTGTAACGCTTGTATAGGTAGTATCCTTATCAGGCTTATGTTGTTTAAAGATGTTGTTATGTTAGTATACTATCACTCATCTCGAGACGATACCGGGGTTAAGCCGCCTCCGACGCTGGTAGACTCAGCGGTCCGGGACCATGATTCGAGAATACCTACGCGGGTCCAGTGGGCCTATGCGCGAGCTACGAGTTCCGTGTTAGTATGCGGGTTATACCTCACGCGCGCCAGGCTATGCGACAATGAGTCCAGACGACGCCGAGGAGAAGCACCTCGACGCGGGTTTTACCTCACGCGCCCACGTGGAGTGGCCTATGCGCGACTCGAGTCCAGGATTAGGCTTGCAGAATCGACGATGGGGCGAGTGGCCCTGCTTCGATCATTCGCAGCCTTCAGACAAGACTCATTACGCTTACCTATCATTGTTCTTGTTTTGGATGTGGCACTATGCGCGTTTCTCGGTTGTTTCATACATATTTGTAAACCGGTTTTAAAATAATATGTTTCATTTAAGTACTTTACGCTGCATACTTAGTACCGCTGTACCGACTCCTTCGGGCCGCGCTCATGCCGCAGGGGCAAAGCAGTGCTAGATCCGCATTCTTAGGATCTCTACGCTGGTGCCTGAGCTCCATCTCTTCCGAGGCTCTACTTTTGGTATGATCTCCCTGTTGTAGATAGTTTTGTATACAGGTATGGCGGCCCCGCCCCGCCATAGTTGTATATTTCAGAGGTTCAGAGTCATGTTGTACAAAGGTCGGATGTAATCGCGAACTATGATTATATATATATGCCGAAAGCGTGTTTTCTCACATAAACCGTGGTCTTACTTTATAAATCGTTCATGTCTTGTTTATATTTCCGCCGATTACTCGATGATGACTACTTGGGTGCCCCAGAGCACCACTGCCCCAGACGTCGTGACAAAAGTGGTATCGTGAGCGCTTAATCCTCTGAAAGTGTCTACGCATCGTGATCTAGTAGAGTCTTGATTATCTGTGTTGTGCACCACGCCAATAATCGTGAGGCTATAGGATATTTAGGATTGGTTTCATTCTTCTCATTCCGAGATCGTGCTTAGAGTCAGGTTATAGTCGACCTCTAACGATTCCTTTCCTTTCTCAGAATGCTTATGCCTCCACGTAAGGCAACCCGCCCGTAAGGGCAAGGCACCGAGGGAGTCGCTAGCAGACACCCAGAGTCACGAGGGCTCGTGCCCGCCTATACCAGAGACGGCGAGTTCTATGACGCCGCCAAATTTCAAAGAGACCACAAGCACCCACACCTCCCGCCCCACACCGGGCGGAGGAGTTAGGGTACAAGGAGATGGCCCACTTTGGCTAAAGTCAGGCCCGACACGAGGAGAGATCGACGCTAGCCTCAGCCCACCCACCCATTGCATCGCTGCTCACCCGAGGCAGAGTTCGAGGCTACGAGACTTCGAGTCAGAGCCCGCCGAGTTTTACGGGTCGAGGCCGAGGATGATCCGCAGGAGTTCATCCGCCGCCTTCAGAGGATTTTGAGAGTGATCGTATGGCGCCGGAGACCGAGTCCGTGATCTTTGGTTCACATAGGCCGCGTGATACCGCCGATTGGTTTGATTCACGGAGTTATCCCGTGAGAGCACGCGCCCCAGCCTACTGGGATGAGTTCTCGAGGCTTTCTCACTCACTTCTTGCCTCCACATATGATGAGGGCGCGGGCTGAGAGATCTTTACTGCTGAGGGAGAGAGGACGCACTGTCAGGGAGTACAAGGTCGAGTTTGATGCTTTGGCTCGATATGTCCCAAAGATTGGTAGCAGATATGAGGATAGGGTGCACCGCTATGTCACCGGCTAGACGACTATATGGCCGAGTCACGTATGGGTTTTCCACCGGTACGACATTACCCGATGCAGCTCACGCCTGATGCGGCGAGCGCCGAGGTCGACGAGCCGACAGACAGCAGCAGGCAGGCCGTGACGGAGGGCCTTCGTAGTTATCGTGGTGGGCGGCCTCGCAGAGCCTCAGATTCGCACCACGCCCACCAGAGCACTCGCACCGGCCCTCAAGACACCAGAGTTTTCGAGGCGCATCGGGCCCCAGAGCTTCAGACGCCCGCAGTAGCAGAGATCGCCGATCGACCACCTCCCAGTGGCCGACGCTGGGGATCCCATTACGGAAGTGTGGTACTACTTATGGATCTTGTTACGCCAGGGCCAGCAGGTCACTTTGCGAGGATCGTCTGACCGGGGCACACGTGGTAGGCTCACCTTCGTGTTCTCGGCCGCTTCATCATCTCCTACAGCTATCGCCCCGAGGCGTGGTGCCACGGGTCGCCAGGTCGCGCAGGTCGTGGCTCGTCTCAGCTTCTAGCGGTCCTCGTAATCGCATATATGCTTTGTCCACCGACAGATCGTGAGGCCTCACCGATGTCGCCACAGTGTACCTTATCGCTGGGTTTGATGTTTATGCCTTGATAGATCCGGTTCTACTGGCCCCATATATCCCCTTGTTGCTAGTAGGATGTGGATAGAGCCCGAGTCCATAGACCCTTTCGAGGTAGCTACGCCTGGTGATCTGCGGTAGCTCTGGCGGTATATAGAGCTTGTCCCGTGACTATTTACGCCGCTTTGACCCTAGCCGACTTGATAGAGTCGAGATGATTGACTTCGACGTGATTACGGGACGGATTGGCTAGCCTCTTGCTATGCCAATGTAGACCGCAGAGAGAGTAGTACGGTTCCAGCTTCCGGCGAGCCATTGGAGCGAGGAGCACCAGATCGCCGAGGGTAGGTTTATTTCCTACCTCAAGGCTAGGAAGATGGTGCGTATGGGTACATCTACCATCTAGTTCGAGTGTTTGATATCGAGGTCGGTACCAGATTTTCGCCGCCTCGTAGTCACGAAGTTCCCGCACGTGTTCCTGCATGACCTCGCATCCTCCCGAGAGGAGATTGAGTTTTGTATTGACATATTGCGACATACTCGGCCATTTCCATTCCGCCATACGTAACGGCACCGCCGAGTTGAGAGAGCCAAGGATCACCTTAGGATTTGCAGAAGTGGCTTCATTAGGCCTGTTTCTCCCTCGGGCGCCAGATTGTTCGTGAAGAAGGACGGACGCCGCGCATGTGTGTTGACATGTGCAACAACAAGGTGACCATTAAGAATGTATACCCTTCCTGTGATTGATGATTTGTTCGACCAACAGGCGCGATGTTTCTCCAAGATTGATCTGCGTCGCTATCATCGTTCGTGTCGAGAGCGATGTCCCTAGGATCGCATTCAGACCCAGACGCATTACGAGTTCGTGGTCATGTCTTGGTTGACCAATGCTCCGCGTATTCATGGATTTGATGAACCGAGTGTTCAAACCATTTTTGACACGCCAGGATAGTGTTCATCGATGATATCTTGGTTTATTCTCGCCAGAGCAGAGCACGCGAGCATTTGGCGATCAGGCCGACAGCTTCCAGATCAGCAGCTTGTACGCCAAGTTTTCCAAATGTGAGTTTTGCTGACTTCGGCGCTTGGGCATATTGCTCGGCCGATGGTATTCGAGTGGATACGCCAAGATCGAGGCAACAGACTGCCTGCAGACCTACTACTCCGGCTGCAGGTTCGCAGCTCGGGCCTCGCAGATATTATCGCGGTTCGTGGAGAAGTTTGCTTTATCTTCGCACTATTGACTAGCCGACTCGTAAGGCGCCAAGTTTCATGGATCGATGCCAGGAGCAGTGGTTTCCCTGCCGAAGAGAGATCGACGACCGCCTCGCTCTTACTTCTTCCGCAGGGTCCAGATGGTTATGTCGGTATCGTGATGCGCCGTGCATCGGGTTGGGATGTGTTGACGCAAAGATGGCAGAGTTATAGCATATGCATCCCGACACCAAGAAACACGAGGAACTACCCCACCCATGATTTGGAGTCGGCAATGTGATTCACGCCAAGATCCTGAGGCACTATTTGTACGGGTTCACGTGGATATTTATACGCACCACAAGAGCCTCCAAGATATCTTCACCAGCAGGAGTCGAACTTACGACAGAGACGGTGGTTAGAGTTGCTTAAGGATTACGATGTTGATATCCTATACCACCCGGGGAAGGCCAATGCGCAGGCGTATGCCTAGTCGTAGGTCGACGGGAGCCCATCGGATGTGCGCCAGAGAGTGAGGGACATGGTTCGTGATTTGCATCGCTAGCGAGCCTTGGTGTCCGCTTGATTGATTCTCGATAGCAGCTGGGTTAGAGTTCGCGAGGTTGCCGAGTCTTCCATCGCCGGCGAGGCGAAGAGGCAACAGCCGAGGATCCACTTGATTCGATATCGCGATACGCCTCTTCGCGAGGGCAAGGGTCCTTTTGAGGTAGCACCACGGGTGCTAAGGTTTGAGGCGCATCGCGTGTTCCAGATGTTTCAGACTTCGCAGCAGTGTTCTGGGGAAGCACACACACAAGCATTACTTATCCATCCGGTCGACCAAGATGTACCACGACCTTAGATCCGTATCGGTGGGACGGCTTGAAGAGGGACGCTGCAGAGTTCGTGAGCTCGCCCGTGTTGTCGCAGTGAAGGCAGAGCACCGCAGGCCCGTGGTTTGTTACGCATTTATCGAGATCCCGACCGGAAGTGGGAGGTAATCAACATGGACTTCATCACAGGATTACCTCGCACTCGCAGGAGACATGATTCTATATGGGTTATCGCCGACAGTCGACTAAATCAGCCCACTTTCTTCCCGTCCGGACGACTTTTTCTACCGAGGATTATGCCGCACTTTACATCCGAGAGATCGCCGATCGCATGGAGTCCCTACTTCGATCATATCGCATGCAGGAGCCCGCCACGCTAACTTCCGAGGTCCTTCCAGCAGGGGTTTAGGACGCAGTGAGCCCGAGCACGTGATTTCATCCACGCACGCACGGACAGCAGAGCGCACTATCCGCACTTCGAGGATATGTCGCGAGCCCGTGTTATTGACTTTAGTGGTAGTCGGGAGGATCATTTGCCTCTAGTTGAGTTCGCATATAATAATAGCTACCACCCAAAGATTCGGGATGGCGCCATGAGGCCTTGTATGGGAGGAAGTGCAGATCGCCTATAGGTTGGTTCTGTGGGCGAGGGATGCCAGTGGGACCAGATTTGGTACAGCAGAAAGTGGATAAGGCGGCTTATCCGAGAGCGGCTATCGACACCAGAGTCGATGTGGTCGATGCAGATCATCGCCGCCAGATCTTGAGTTCGAGGTTCATGATTGGGTTTTCCTAAAGGTGTCACCCATGGCGGTGTGATGAGATTCGGGAAGAAGGAAGCTCACCCAAGGTACATCGGGCCGCTTCAGATTGTCCGCAGGTAGGCAAGGTTGCCTACGAGTTGGATCTCGCCGTCCGACCGGAGGCGCAGCATCCTGTTTCACGATCTACGCCGGCGAGATGTATCGGATCCATCTAGGTGCACCCGATTGACGCATGTCCAGTGACCGAGGGTTATCGATGAGGAGATTCCCAGCGATAGTCGATCGTCGTTAGGCGCTCATGACGTAAGACGTGGCTTCCGCCAAAGTCTTGTGGCGAACGAGCTAGGAGGAGATGACGGGAAGTCGAGGAGGACACGAGGCGCAGGTACCTCACCTATTTCCCACACCTCCGTGTAATTCACTTTCCTACTTGTAAATTTTCGCTATCGCTTTTACCTAAGTGTTGCTCGCGGCCGCGCGTGGCATTTACAATCGCTTAAGCTTCTTCGATAATCGTTTGGGAAGGAACATTCGACGAATGTTTCAAGGAGGGAGAATGTTATACCTCGTATTTCCGCAGTATGTACGTAAGGGAATACGCATTTAAAGTCTTGCCTTAAAGATAAGCCTCAACGCTTTTTTAGGCACAACTCACAAAACGAATAGTTTTCCGACTAAACGCTTTCCACGCCTTTCGTAGGGTAAATTCCGGCTATGCCATTTCTAATTTTTTGCGGATTTTTCCGAGAGACGAAACATTTTGGACCAACGGAGGGACACTTGGCACCCTCCAATCAGGACTTGAAATCGCCCATTTGGACGATTTGAAGAAGTGTGGCACGCTTGGTGCCTTGTTCAAAGTCAAGAGTTGGTAGGATATTTGTGTATAGTTAAACATCACCCTACACTTGCATTGCACTTGTCTAAATCTTGGCCATTGGTTGGCCACTTCTTGACCTATAAATACCCCCTTAAGATGAAGAGTTCTTCATCCACAAATTACTTTCCAAATTCTTGAAACACCTCCCTCCTTCCTTGTTCGCCCATCTGGCCCAAAGCCCTCTGCCCCCTCTCGAATATGTGGCTTTGGCCGAATACCCCCCCCCTAGCCTAGCAAAAAATCTACCCCCCTCCCTTGGTAGAAAAGTTATCTTCTTGTATTGTTATAATGCCCAAAATACCCTAGCCCAAATACCTTAGTACTTAGTAGAAGTTGTGAAGAACTTCTAAGGTTCTTGGAGCATACAACTTGTGAGCAAAACCTTGCTCAGCGCGACTTTTCTAGATATTATCGGGCTTACCGAGGTAATAATCCTAACCCTCTTTGAATTAGAGAATACTTATCGTTATAGTATAAGAATAAGTATAAATACTTAGAAGTATATCACGTAATAGAATTGAAGTATTAATCACTTGTATGGTTTAAAAGAGGAATAATCAAATCAGATTTACATAGGACTGCTTTCACAGAGACTTATATAGCTCACCGCAGTGGAAGTCGCCCGACTTACCGTAGAATTATGAACCCCTGCTTAGAATGACCTTCGCAGTAGGCTTTAATAGATATCTGTGACTATTATAGGTCGACTCTCCGCGACATATTCAACTCAAGGTGGTTTTCACGGTATGTATGTGATTCTTCCTAAAGCATGATATTTTACAATATAACTACGCAATGTCTTTGACTTAAGCCCGAATTAATACTTACGGAATGCCTCACGCTTAAGCTCGACAAAACTTACTAAGAATGCCTCACCGCTTAAGCTCGAATGATAAAGAATCAAAACACTTCAAAAGACTATCAATCATATAAATGTAAGAGAACTAATTGGTTTTTAAATGTAAGCTTAAGAGTTATACTAGCTTTATGGGAAGTGAGTATAACCACTTAAGTTTTATAAAAGAAACAGTTTGCCTACGTGTTTATAACATTTGTATTGTGAAAAGAATAAAGATGGTTTGATCAATAGACACGATACGTCACATGTGTGTTAGTATCTTGTAACGCTTGTATAAAGCGAGTATCCTTATCAGGCTTATGTTGTTTAAAGATGTTGTTATGTTAGTATACTATCACTCATCTCTCGAGATGATACCGGGTTGTCGCCTCCGACGCGGGTAGACTCAGCGGTCCGGGGACCATGATTCGAGAATACCTCACGCGGTCCAGGGGCCTACGCGAGCTACGAGAGTTCCGTGTTAGTATGCGGGTTATACCTCACGCGTCTGGTGGCCATGCGACAATGAGTCCGTGATCGACGCCGAGGAGTAGCTACCCTCGACGCGGGTTTTACCTCACGCGCCCACGCGAGTGGCTCCATGCGACCGAGTCAGGATTAGGCTTGCACGACGATGGGGCGAGTGGCCTGCTTTCGATCATTCGCAGCCTAGACAAGACTCATTACGCTTACCTATTGTTGCTCTTGTTTGGATGCGGCACTATGCGCGTTTCTCGTTGTTTCATACATATTTGTAAACCGGTTTTAAAATAATATGTTTCATTTAAGTACTTTACGCTGCATACTTAGTACCGTTGTATCGACTTCTTCTGGGCCGCTCATGCCGCAGTAAGGGCAAGCAGTGCTAGATCCGCATTCTTAGGATCTCTACGCTGGTGCGGGAGCTCCATCTCTTCCGAGGCTCTACTTTTGGTATGATCTCCCCGTTGTAGATAGTTTTGTACAGTGGTATGGCGGGCCCCGTCCCGCCATAGTTGTATATTTCAGAGGTCTCAGAGTCATGTTGTACAGGTTTGATGTAATCTGAACTATGATTATATATATATGCCGTAAAGTGTGTTTTCTCACATAAATCGTGGTCTTACTTTATAAATCGTTTATGTCTTGCTTTATATTTCCGCTGACACTGATGATGACTACTGGTGCCCCAGAGGCACTGGGCAGTCACGGCCCCAGACGGTCGTGATAATTTCGCTCATACAAGACGATAACGCCATACAAGATTTACAACGCCATACATGAGTCATTTGCATCTCGCCCATACAAGACGACAACGCCATATAAGGCGCTATTTGCATCTCGCCCATACAAGACGACAACGCCATACAAGGTTTCATTCAGATCTCGGCCCATACAAGACGATAACGCCATACAATGTCACGACTAAACTGCTCGCGATCGTGCCTTACCCGCACCCAAGTAGTCAAACAACATCGAGAAAATCGGAAATTAAAACTCATACATGATAACCAATGAAAAGAGAAAACAAAGCTATCCAAACGGCTACCTTTTCTCGAACATAACTAACACCGAATAGCCATAATCCCCGCCACATCGCATTACATGCACTTCTAAGAATTTTTATAACATTTCGACGACAGGCCCCGCCATACCCCGAATGTACCAAAGTTCTACAACTTCGTGGAACTGCACTAAATGACAAAGTCTCCAAGGAATGGAGCTCGAGAACCGAACAAATGATCCAAAGGCGCGGATCAACAAGCGATGATCTCAACTCGCAAGATGAACGCAGCTTCGGCGGGTCGCATAACAGTACCGAGTATGCGAAATGTAAAAATATCAGAAATGAAATCACGATAGTCTATAAGGAAAACAGAGACACGATGATAACCAAACTACAAGACACCACGTATATACGCCTACCAAATCAAACCACATCAAGTCGTGGACTCACGCCCGAAAGATCATTACTCAAAGTGGACGATACTCGGCTACCCAACGGTCGATGTCCAACCCAATAACAAGATAGTACTCATCAGGACGATACCGGCTACCCAACGCGTCAAGATGTCCCAACCAATAACAAGATAATACTCACCGTGGACGATACCGGGCTACCCAACGTGTCAAGATGTCCCAACCAATAACAAGATAATACTCACCGGACGATACTGGGCTACCCAACGTGTCAAGATGTCCAAACAAATACCCAGATAATACTCATCGTGGACGATACTGGGCTACCCAACGTGTCAAGATGTCCAAACCGCTTACAAGATAACACTCCTAACGGAAGCATACCCGGGCTACCCAACGTGTCGATATGTCCCAAAGGATCAATATAGTGGAAGCATACCCGCTGGCTACCCAACGCGTCGATATGTCCATCATACCACCCGATATCCGCCTCCGTCGAGAGACTCGTAGCACAAAGTCAAACACTTGCACAACAACAAAACTATCACCACAAGCACGCATGTGTTACACACAACTCAAAGTACCTTCGCTTAAGTCAACAAACCGGTTCCAACCCCAAAATACTACATTCTTTCCTACCTTCAAAGACCTCTCTTTACGTAGAGGCCATACGATACTATCACACATAGTATCACACACATTCATTTTTAGAACACGCATTTCAAACACAATTAACATAACGTCAAGTATACTTTTAAAAGTCCAAGTAATTAACTCCTTTAAGGTCAAGTATTCCTACCTTCTAAAACTAAGTCATTTACTTTTCCCAAGAAAAGTTCGATATTTGAAACAAGTGATTTATACTTTCAAACTCAAGTTACTTCTCTTTTCCAAAATCCAAGACATTATCCTTTACAATCCATTAAGTTCATTCTTGAATTTTAAGAAAACTAACTTGTTGTCAATGATTCTCATTTAAGCACCATGATCTAGGAAATGTAATATCATTTTGTCTTATCTTAGTTTCTATGCAGATGGAGGTTTCACCGGTTTTAGTATAATCAATTAGTCGAAACCATTTCCTTTATTAGCTTGCAAAGGTGTGTTCGATACTTATTCCCACTTTCAAATCCATTTCACATTCTTGTGCCGCTATACCTAACTTCCCATAAAGCTAGTATAACTCTTAAGTTTTCAAAAACCAAGTATTACTCATTACTCACTTAACGAGGTTTTACAACTTTTGAATGCATTACAAAACTTTCACAATTCTAAGTTAAGTCTCTTATCTTACAAGATCAAGTCTCTTAACTTCTACCAATCAACAACCGCTCTTTTACTCACATAAAGTTGTTATAACTAACTTCCCATAAAGCCGTTATAACCCCTTTATGTTTTAAACCAACCAATACCACATAAACATTTACGAGACCAAGAGGGCTCATTCTTTAAGCACCGAGTGCCCATTACTAACTGATAAGACTTACTACTCTTACACATAATAAGCCCTTTACACTTCATAACAAGTCAAGACACAATTTGGAAAATCAATTTCTTTAGCACACGCAACAACCGCACTATATATTTCACAAATAGTCATGTCAAGAGGATAGGAAGAATCACATACCTCGCGATTGCCGACAAAAAGCAAAACGCCCCACGATTGAACCCTTCATAGGATACGCTACTCGTAGCGCCAATCCTATAAGTGGTCATAAGACATCTATTAACTTCTAGTTCCGAACGAGAATAAGCTAAAAGCAAAGCCCCTGGTTCTACTTTAACTTACTACCTTTATCCAAGGTCGAAAACAAGAACTCCATTCTAAACCCTTTTCAATACTCTTTCAATTCAAGTTTTAGGTTAACATGATGCCTAACCCTGACATCTTCAACTACCACAATTTCCTCTATACAACATGCAACGACTAACTTTGTCACCAAAAGGTAGTTACAATCTTAAGGCTAACATGCCCACTTCGGTTTTCCACAGACAACAAGATCCAAAACTACACAAGCCTAATTATAACAAATTTCGTGCTCAAATCTAATTTCCAACAATAATATAACAGCCTTGGGCTCACTTCTAAACTCCAACAATGATATAATGTATTGGGCTCACTTCTAAACTACTATCATAAGTAAAACTCAAATCCAAGAGGTGGAAACTTTTACCTTTGGAAAAGCCCACAAGCCCTTTTCTTCCACTTCCTTTCCACAAACTCGCCCACCATGCTTCCCACAAGTTCACCAACACCTTTTTCCTCCTTGCCGCGCTCCAACAGCTTCCCTAAGGCCAGTTTCTCAAAACCTAGAGAGAAGGGAGAGGGTTTTCTCGGGAGGGTTTGAATGAAATGGCCAAGTCTTCCAAGACTTGGCCTAAAGTAGGCTTCTATCGCTGGTCAAAGGACGGGAGGGACACTTGTCACCCTCCCATAGGCTCCTTATAAAATATCCCCGATTTTTCTCCTTACCCGCAGAAATCCGCCTGGCGCCATTCGCCACGGCCAAGGGCGCTAACACTTCAGAAAATAATTGCACGCTGCACGCGCTGCGCCGCAGATTCGGCGGCCATGGCTTCAACACCCGCAGCACTCAAGATAATCGCGCGCTGCGTTTCTCCGGCCGCAACAACTCCCCGAATCAAGTCATCGCATTTGATCGCGCCAAACTTGAAACTTCCATAACTTTTGACTCATTGTCCAATCGACGACCAGTTGGTCAAGGCTGGGACCTAGATTCAATCTGACTACACACTAGGCCTTTTAAACACCTTACAATCCTTAACAACTGGGGTCCAACACTCAAAGGTAAACTCAAAGTCCTTCCAACACATGTTTGCCAACTTATCTATCTTCTAGAATTTACGGGGTGTAACATTCTTCCCCCCTTAGAAACATTCGTCCCGAATGTTCCTTCCAAGTCTTCAGAACACATGCGCCGGTATAGTCTTCACTACTATACCTACCAAAACTCATTTATGCCTCTCATGGCCATAATATAGAAATCACGCATCTCCAAATTCCAGCTAACGGGGAAATCACCTCTACGTGCAAACATCACTATTTTCTCCTCCCTTGGTCTAAAGGATACTCTCCTTACTCCTGGCTGCACCTTCCTTGTACACTCACACCCTCTCTAGCACACGCCCACAATTCACCATCGCCTGCTTTCTACCACCTCGAGTCACTACCTCCAACTCGTCCATCTTACTAATCCATGTCATGGAAGCTACCACTCCCATCACAAACTACTCATGGAATCATCACACAAAACTCCATGTATACCATACACTCCGACAAGGATTAACAGTAAAGGCTTCTACCCAAGACGGCCTTACATCTAAGGTCTCAAAATTTTTCTCATTCCCAAACTTACCCTCTTTAATAACCATGCATCCAAAACACATTATATACACAAAGCTACCCGAACATAGCACTCAACACATCACCACAACATCAAAGCATACAATACTCTAGAGGGTTAAGAACGCACTCAGAACTATTGCTTCACTTCCTTCTTGTCGCCTACTCATGTTCTTTCCGCACGACGCACAAAAGGAGGAGGTGAATCGCCCATCGATCCCGAAGGTCGAATCTCAACCTCCGCTATCTCTCGTGGACAATTCCTGCAAATGGCCCTACTGGCCGCATGTAAAACAGATTCCCTATTAGCACGACACTCCCATCGCGAGCCTACCACAATGGTCACAACGAGGTAAGGGTGGTCCCATCCGACTAACATCCCCGATCCCCAAAACTCAAACTTTGGAGCCCTCGACCGCCTCGAATTTTTCGAACGCCCCGACGATCGAGGCGGAGCACTGCATCGGGCGGAGGCGCATAACTAACTCGCCGAGGCCGCCGCCTGGCGTCACCAGCGACCTCGCCGCTTGGCCCTACTCGCTGATCTTGGTCATTCCGCCGACCACGCGCCTCACATCCAAGCGCACGAGCTCGCACGCGGCAATGTCCATGCCCACCAAGAGCTACTCCCGAGCAACTCTCGCCAAATAGTCATCAAGCCCCGTGACATAGCGGTGCACTCGCCCTCCATGTCGCTACTAACGCGGGACGCATCGAGCTAGTGAGTTAAACTCCACGTTGTACTCAACCGCACGCCTGCTCGCCTCAACATCAAAAACTGGCTTTACCAGTCCTCTCATCCGCGAGGCAAGAAATGTGCAAGAAATGCCTCCGAGAACTCGCCCCATCCCGCCGGAAGCGCATGCCCTCCCCGACAGCTCCCACGATCAAACCGGCCGATCGCGTATCACGCACCGATGCGTAACCTAGACCACCGACTCGGTCTCCGATGCTCGATCACTCACGATCCGTCAGAATCGCTTGATAAACTCGCGATCATCCTCGTGCCTCGACCAGAACTCGGGCGCCACAACTCGTAAAGTCCCGCAATTTCAAACTATCCGATCTCGTGAACCATCGTGCTACCGAACCGCCAAGGCCCATTTATCTCGTGTCCGCCACAACTCGCCAATAATCGCCAACTCCTTGTAACCTATCTTCTCTCCGCCTCCGCATCGGACCGAGGCTCGTATCGTGGTCTCGTAGAGACCGCCGCCGCTTACTCGCAGCCTCCTCTCGCCGCTTTGCCCTTCGGGCCTCGTTGCCTTTCGCAGGCATAATCGTAAAAACGAAACACGCCAGGGGTCCAACTTACAACATGCCTCTAAGGCACGATCTCGTAACGAGAAGAATAGAAACTAATCCTAAATGTCTCAGCCTCCGACATAGACGTGCGGCACAACACATCGATAATCAAGACTCTACTTAGACACGGTCGTAGACACTTTCCGAGGACTAATCGCTTCGATACCACTTTCGCCACGACCAAACCGGCTCGCGATCGTGCCTTACCCGCACCCAAGTAGTCAAACAACATCGAGAAAATCGAAATTAAAACTCATACATGATAACCAATGAAAAGAGAAAACAAAGCATCCAAACTTACCTTTTCTCAACATAACTAACACCGAACAAGCATAATCCTCGCCACATCGCATTTCATGCACTTCTAAGAATTTTTATAACATTTCGACGACAGTGGCCCCGCCATACTCTCGAACGTACCAAAGTTCTACAACTTCGTGGAACTGCACTAAATGACAAAGTCTCCGAAGGAATGGAGCTTTCGAGAACCGAATGATCCAAAGGGCGCGGATCAACAAGCGATGATCTCAACTCGCAGATGAACGCACTTCGGCGGGGTCATAACAGTACCGAGCATGCGAAATGTAAAAATATCAGAAATGAAATCACGATAGTCTATAAGGAAAACAGAGACACGTATGATAACCAAACTACAAGACACCACGATATACAGCTTCACCAAATCAAACCACATCAAGTCGTGGACTCACGCCCAAAGATCATTACTCAAAGGACGATACCGCTGGCTACCCAACGGTCGCAAGATGTCCAACCCAATAACAAGATAGTACTCATCGTGGACGATACTGGCTACCCAACGGTCGCAAGATGTCCCAACCAATAACAAGATAATACTCACTGGACGATACTCGGCTACCCAACGTGTCAAGATGTCCCAACCAATAACAAGATAATACTCATCGTGGACGCATACCGGCTACCCAACGGTCAAGATGTCCAAACAAATACCCGTGATAATACTCATCGTGGACGATACCGGCTACCCAACGTGTCGCATGTCCAAACCGCTTTACAAGATAACACTTAACGGAAGCATACCCGTGGGCTACCCAACGTGTCGATATGTCCCAAAGGATCAATATAGTGGAAGATACCCGCTGGCTACCCAACGTGGTCGATATGTCCATCATACCACCCGATATCCGCCTCCGCCGAGACTCCAGAGCACAAAGTCAAACACTTGCACAACAACAAAACTATCACCACAAGCATGCATGTGTTACACACAACTCAAAGTACCTTCGCTTAAGTCAACAAACCGGTTCCAACCCCAAAATACTACATTCTTTCCTACCTTCAAAGACCTCTCTTTACGTAGGTACCATACGATACTATCACACATAGTATCACACACATTCATTTTTAGAACACGATTTCAAACACAATTAACATAACGTCAAGTATACTTTTTAAAAGTCCAAGTAATTAACTCCTTTAAGGTCAAGTATTCCTACCTTCTAAAACTAAGTCATTTACTTTTCCCTAAGAAAAGTTCGATATTTGAAACAAGTGATTTATACTTTCAAACTCAAGTTACTTCTCTTTCCAAAATCCAAGACATTATCCTTTACAATCCATTAAGTTCATTCTTTGGAATTTTAAGAAAACTAACTCATTGTCAATGATTCTCATTTAAGCAAACATGATCTAGGAAATGTAATATCATTTTGTCTTATCTTAGTTTCTATGCATGGAGGTTTCTACTGGTTTTAGTATAATCAATTAGTCGAAACCATTTCTTTATTAGCGCCGCAAATGGTGTGTTCGATACTTATTCCCACTTTCAAATCCATTTCACATTCTTGTGCCGCTATACCTAACTTCCCATAAAGCTAGTATAACTCTTAAGTTTTCAAAACTAAGTATTACTCATTACTCACGAACGAGGTTTTACAACTTTTGAACGCATTACAAAACTTTCACAATTCTAAGTTAAGTCTCTTATCTTACAAGATCAAGTCTCTTAACTTCTACCAATCAACAACCGCTTCTTTTACTCACATAAAGTTGTTATAACTAACTTCCCATAAAGCCGTTATAACCCCTTTATGTTTTAAACCAACCAATACCACATAAACATTTACGAGACCAAGAGGCTCATTCTTTAAGCACCGAGTGCCCATTACTAACTGATAAGACTTACTACTCTTACACATAACGAAGCCCTTTACACTTCATAACAAGTCAAGACACAATTTGGAAAATCAATTTCTTTAGCACACGCAAGGCCAACCGCACTATATATTTCACAAATAGTCATGTCAAGAGGATAGGAAGAATCACATACCGCGACGATTGCCGACAAAAAGCAAAACGCCTACAAAGATTGAACCCTTCATAGGATACGCTACTCGTAATACCAATCCTATAAGGGTCATAAGACATCTATTAACTTCTAGTTCCGAACGAATAAGCTAAAAGCAAAGCCCCGGTTCTACTAACTTACTACCTTTATCCAAGGTCGAAAAACAAGAACTCCATTCTAAACCCTTTTCAATACTCTTTCAATTCAAGTTTTAGGTTAACATGATGCCTAACCCTAGACATCTTCAACTACCACAATTTCCTCTATACAACATGCAACGACTAACTTTGTCACCAAAAGGTAGTTACAATCTTAAGGCTAACATGCCCACTTCGGTTTTCCACAGACAACAAGATCCAAAACTACACAAGCCTAATTATAACAAAATTTGTGCTCAAATCTAATTTCCAACAATAATATAACAACCTGGGCTCACTTCTAAACTCCAACAATGATATAATGCTCTGGGCTCACTTCTAAACTACTATCATAAGTAAAAACTCAAATCCAAGATAAGTGGAAACTTTTACCTTTGGAAAAGCCCACAAGCCCTTTTCTTCCACTTCCTTCCACAAACTCGCCCACCAAAAGCTTCCCACAAGTTCACCAACACCTTTTTCCTCCTTGCCGCCGCTCCAACAGTTCCCTAAGGCCGTTTCTCAAAACCTGCAGAAGGGAGAGGGTTTTCTCTGGGAGGGTTTGAATGAAAATGGCCAAGTCTTCCAAGACTTGGCCCTAAAGTAGGCTTCTATCGCTGGTCAAAGGACGGGAGGGACACTTGTCACCCTCCCATAGGCTCCTTTATAAAATATCCCCGATTTTTCTCCTTTACCCGCTAAAATCCCGCCGCGCGCGTCTTCACACGGGCCGCGGCGCTAACACTTCGTAAAATAATTGACGCTGCACGCGCCATGCCTCAGATTCCGGCACGGCGCCAACACCTGGGCACTCAAGATAATCGCGCCGCATTCGTTTCTCCGGCTGCGCACAACTCCCGAATCAAGTCATCGCTTATTTGATCAGCCAAACTTGAAACTTCCATAACTTTTGACTCATGTCCAATCGACGCACTGCTTGGTCAGGCTGGGACCTAGATTCAACGGACTACACACTAGGCCTTTTAAACACCTTACAATCCTTAACAACTGGGGTCCAACACTCAAAGGTAAACTCAAAGTCCTTCCAACACATGTTTGCCAACTTATCTATCTTCTAGAATTTACGGGGTGTAACATACAAGGCGTCATTTGCATCTCGTCCATGCAAGACGACAAAGCCCATACAAGGCGTCATTTGCATTTCGTCCATAAAAGATGACAACGCCCATACAACGCGTCATGTGCATCTCGTCCATACAAGACGACAAAGCCCATACAAGGTGTCATCTGCATTTCGTCCATACAAGACGACAACGCCCATACAAGGCGTCATTTGCATTTCGTCCATACAAGCATTTACAACGCCATACAAGGCGCCATTTGCATTTCGCCCATACAAGCATTTACAACGCCATACAAGGCGCCATCTCGCATTTCGCCCATACAAGACGACAACGCCTATACAAGGCGCCATTTGCATCTCGCCCAAACAAGACGCCAACGCCATACAAGGCGCCATTTGCATCTCGCCCATACAAGACGACAACGCCATACAAGGCGCTATTTGCATCTCGCCCATACACGCATTTACAACGCCATACAAGGCGCCATTTGCATCTCGCCCATACAAGACGCATAACGCCATACAAGGCGCCATCCGCATTTCGCCCATACAAGACAACGCCATACAAGGAGTCATTTGCATTTCGGCCCATACAGCATTTATAACGCCATAAGGCGCTATTTGCATTTCGGCCCATACAGATTTATAACGCCTACACAAGGCGTTTTTTGCATTTCGCCCATACAAGACGACAACGCCATACAAGGCGCCATCTCGCATCTCTTCCATACAAGACATAACGCCATACAAGGCGCCATCTCAGATTTCTGCTCATACAAGACGATAACGCCTATACAAGATTTATAACGCCATACAAGGCGCCATTCGCATCTCATCCACACAAGCATTTACAACGCCATACAAGGCGCCATTTGCATCTCGCCCATACAAGACGACAACGCCATACAAGGCGCCATTTGCATTTCGCCCATACAAGACGCACAACGCCATAAGGCGTTATTCGTGATCTCGCCCATACAAGACGACAACGCCATACAAGGCGCTATTTGCATCTCGCCCATACAAGGCGCCATCTGCATTTCGTCCCATACAAGACGCACAACGCCATACAAGGCGCCATCTGCATTTCGCCCATACAAGACGCATAACGCCATACAAGGCGCCATCTCGCATTTCGGCCCATACAAGATTTACAACGCCATACAAGCGAGTCATTTGTATTTCGCCCATACAAGCATTTACAACGCCCATACAAAGCGCCATCCGCATTTCGCCCATATAAGACGACAACGCCCATACAAGGCGTCATTTGCATCTCTTCCATACAAGACGACAACGCCATACAAGGCGCCATCTCAGATTTGGCCCATACAAGACGATAACGCCGATATAAGACGCACAACGCCATACAAGGCGCCATTTGCATCTCATCCATACAAGACGCACAACGCCATACAAGGCGCCATTTGCATCTCGCCCATACAAGACGACAACGCCCATACAAGGCCATTTGCATTTCGCCCATATTAAGCATTTACAACGCCATACAAGGCGTTATTCAGATCTCGCCCATACAGCACGACAACGCCATACATATGCCATTTGCATCTCGCCCATACAGGTGTTATACCTCGTAGTTCCGTGGTATATAGGTGAGGATGTACGCATGAGATTACGGGTAAATTTTGGAAAGAAAGAAAGATGGATTTTTCGACTTAAAAGTTTCCTGCTTTTTGTGAAGAAAAGGTTCAACGGGAATTGATTCTGATTTGGTATTCTGACTTCTTAGAATATTTGAGAATTATGGAATTTTATTTCCGAATGGTCACTGGGCCCACGGTGAAATTTACTGGCTTTGGGGCCCGCTTAGTTTTTGAGATTTTGGCCATTATGGATATTTTCGAGATGAAATATTTTGGATTTAGCAGAGGGCGACACGTGTCACCCTAGGTGGCCCTTGGCCGAAATTAGCTAGACAAGTGGCAAGACAAGTCGCCAAGTCTGCTAGATATTTCGTGGACAGTTGGCTTGTGGGTCCCACCCACACTTGTCCCCAATCTCAACCACACACTTGCCTTCATCCTATCCTCGTTGTCCTATATATGCACCCTTAGTTGATGAAATCTTCCACACTTAGACATTTGAAGACTTGAAAACCCTCCCTTCTCCTCGACTCCAGAGCTCTGCTTTGCCCCATTTCGAGCAAAATTTGTCCAACAATTCTTAAACTCTCAAGTGTTCTTCCCTAAGGTGTTAGGAAGATTGTGTACCAAGAGTTGGAAAAGATTTCACACCCCTAGCCTTCAAGCGGACGCCTGGCCGAAAGTCACATCTTGAAACCCTGTGTTCTTCACTGGAGTCAATCTTAAGAGGTTGGTTAAGAGCTTCTATGGTTGCTTGTAGCGGATTGGAACGTAATGATTTGGAGCCAAGACTTGCTTGGAGCGACTTTAAGAACTTGGATATTTTTGGGCTATTTGAGGTAAATGGGAACTTAAACCTCTTTGTGAATCGTTGTTATACATATATTATAAGTATATTATGGATTATATAATATATGGAGTAAGTTTAAAGAGTTGGATCTTGTTAACTTGTTAAAAGAAAGGATTGGTCGCTTGCCATTAAAATGGTAAAATGTATCTTACTTGCTAAGAAGCTAATAACAAAGTAACTATAACTTATATTAAGAATGGAAATATGCTGATGACTAATGAGTAAATCGATAAGTAAATGGACAAAGTCGCCAAGGACCCCAACTTAAGGATCAGATTTACTTTGGATCAGATTTACTTTGGACCGTATTTACTTTGGATCGTATTTACATTGATCGTATTTACATTTCGCGTAAGGGAAGATTTTTCAATCGCCCGCTTGGGCGGTGATCCCCTTTTTAATTATTGTATTGGCATGGCGTGATAGTAAACCGCACGGCTGGCCGCAGAATCCCCTTCTTTTACTTATTGTTGTATGGAGGCGTGATAGTAAACCGCTACCGCTGGGCGTGTAATCCCCTTCTTTACGTTGTTTAATTATTACGCCTTATATATATACGTGGTATATATATTACTGTTATTCTGCCTTGCAAAAGATGGAAAATGAGTATAAACGGAAGTGTCACAAATTTCCGTGATTTTGAGGGCTTTTATTGGTATAAGTCTTCAATGATAAGAAAGGTTTGATAGAGTACCATGACCATTTTAGAGCGGAGTACTACGTGTGGCGTGATCTACTTGGCTTAAGGAGTAGCCGACGTCAAGTACTCGAGCGCTTTTGCTTATCGTCGATAAATCGTCGCGAGGTATGTGAACCTCTTCCTATCTTTTCTAGCATGATTGTTGTGAACTATGTAGTACGGTAGACGCATACGTGCAAGTGATTTGGTTGGTTTAAAACATAGGTGTTATAATAGCTTTACGGGAAGTTAGTTATAACGACCTTACGTAGTGAAAATGGTTTATCGATGTTAGAAGTTAAGAGACTTGATCTTATAAGATAAGAGACTTAACTTATTTGTTTTAATGTGGATGTTTGTGTGAAACCTCATTCGTGAGTAACGAGTACTTGGTTTTAAAGGGATAATGTTTTACCGATTTCGAATCGTAACGTATCGGCTGCACTATCATAGCTGCTAATAAAGGAAAATGTATTGAATAATGACGTGCTGTATTAAAACCAAGAGAAACCTCCATCCGCATGTAAGCTAAGACGAGACAAAATGATATTACATTTTCTAGATCACGGTCATTGTAATAAGATCGTTATAAACAAAGAATAAACTACTCACATATATGACATATGTTACTCAATTGTTTTAAAAGAGATTAAGACTATGAGTTATGAAACCTTTCTAAAATAAGTGACTCGAGCATTTGAAAACGAGGTTTGAGTAATTGAAACTAGGCAAACCGAACTTAGGAAAAGAATGTCATTACTTGATTTTGAAAAGGAACTGGGTTGGTCATTCTAATACTACGGGTATAGGTGACTTTTATAAAAGTAATGGATCTCTTTTAAAGAACTTAACGATGTAGTACTGGGGTTAAAACCCGACTTTGGCATAAAATGAAAGTACTTTGAGTCAGGTGAAACTTGCCTATGCTTGTTGTTGCGGAAACTTGCCTACGCCAGACGATAGCCTTTGTTGTGCAAGTGTGGTATTTCAGGTTACCGCCTCTCGATGTAGGCGGCCGACTTGTCGAGAACTTACTCGACGCGGCGGCTGATGGAGAATTCCACGCATGTTTCCATTTTGATTATCGCCTTGTTATTGATGTCATACGGACATGCCTACACCGACGCAGATTCTCGGCACGCGGCCACGCGCCGTTGATTACCCGATATATTGTTATCGTGGTTACACGGACATGTCTACACCGAGGTAGAATTCCGGGGTACGTGGCTACGCGCAGGTTGATCACCCAAGATATTATTATTGATGCCATACGGACGGTTCACACCGAGGTAGAATTCCGGTACGCGCCGGGCATTGGTATTATTGTTGCATCACGGACATGTCTACACCGATGCAGACCCGGCACGCGCCACGACGCGAACATGATTGATGCGGGCGTAAGACCCATAGTTATATTCGAGTGACGACTGAGGCGCGAGTCCCCGATCGACATGATCGCTTATGTCGCGAATCGTAGTTTGGTTATCATACATGTCTCTCGCTTTATATAGACTAGTATGATTTCATTACGCATTTTTACGCCACATACTGCAATTGCCAGATCGACTCTTCGGGGCCGCTCACGCCGCAGTAGAGGTACATCGGCCGTGATCCTCGCCTAGATCTCGGGCCATTGCTGGAAGCTCCGCTTTCTGAGGCTTATCTTTTGCATGTGTTCCCGAGTCAGGTTCTGTACATTCTGTGGATACGGCGGCCCCGTCCCCGCCATAGTTGTTGTAAATCTTAGAGGTCCAGAGTAATGCCGCAAGTGTGGTTTGTAAAAAGGGATTAAACTGCTCGCTTTGAAAGAGTTGTATTTATTATGTTATCGAAGGTAACCGCTGGGTTGGCCTGCTTTATGTTCATATATCTGCTTTGTTTAAGTTTTATTTTCCGCGGTTTTCTCGATGATTGTATCACCAGGTGCCCGGATAAGGCACCAAGAACGCCCCTAACGGGTCGTTACAAAAGTGGTATCGTGAGCGCTTAATCTCTGGAAAGTGTCGCTGCATCGCGTCTAGTAGAGTCTTGATTATCGATGTCAGGCACCACATCTATAATCGTGAGGTCGCAGGACATTTAGGATTGGTTTCATTCTTCTCATTCCGAGATCGCGGCTTGTAAGTCGGACCTCCGACGATCTCGCTTTTACCGCTTATGCCTCCGCGCAGGCAACCGTGAGCCCGGCGGCAAGACAGCCGAGGAACCGCTAGTGAGATACAGAGGAGTACGAGGCGCAGCCCGCATAAGACTGAGGTCAGGCTTCAGACGGCGGTTTTGTGGACGCCGCCAAATTTCAAAGAGAGGCCGGGAGCCGCAAAGAATGGCCGCCGAGACCGCAGCACTGAGCCTCCACCCCACACCGGGCAGGAGACGGGTTATGCGCGAGATGGCTCGCTTGGCCGCCGTGGTCGTGGCCGATATGGCGATAGGCCGGACGCAGCAGCCCAGCCGTGAGCACCAGCCGTTCACCCCGAGCAGATAGTTCGAGGCTACGGACTTTCCGAGTCAGAGCCCGCCAGAGTTTTACGGGTCGAGGCTCGAGGATGATCCGCAGGAGTTCATCCGGCAGCTACGCCGATCACGCGGTGATCAAGGCTTCAGAGACCGAGTCCGGACCTTGGTTCGCATCGGCCGCGTGATACCGCAAATGATTGGTTTGATTCACTGAGCTTTCTGGGAGAGTACGACCTCCAGCAAGACGGGATGAGTTTTCGGGGCGCTCTCACGCACTTCTTGCCTCCGCACGGCGAGGGCACGCCGGCACGATTTTTGATGCTTAGACAGAGCGCGCACGGCTCGGAGTACAATGCGAGTTCGACTCATCGCCCAGACGCCCCAAATACAGTTAGTATGGAGGATCGAGTGCACCGATATGTTACGTGGCTCGGCGATTACATGTCGAGGCATGTTCGTGAGTAGCTTGTTATACCCTCGATTTCCGCAGTATGTACGTAAGGACGACGTAGAAAATTTGAAACTTGTACTAAGGTCGCGAATTAATTTTGTTCACAACACCCGCTTTGAGTCGCTTTTCGACTAAACGCTTTCACACCTTTCGTAGGGGAATTTTCGCTATGTCATTTTTAATTTTTGGCGGATTTTTCCGAGAGACGAAACATTTTGGATCAACGGAGGGTGACATGTGTCACCCTCACATCGAAGCAAGCGCGCAACCTCGCCGAAATGGACCACTTTATGGCCTTGAATCAGGCCTTGTTTTCAGGCCTTGTTTTGTGGAGTGTTTTGTGGAGTAGGGTTAGGTGCACATGGCTTGATCTTGGCCTTACACTTGCCTTGCACATGGCTTGATCTTCGCCATCGGTTGGCCTTGGTTTTGCTATAAATACCCCTAAGCTCAAGACTTCATCCATTCCAAAATCACCAAGTCTCAAAGCCTTCCTCCCTTTCAGGTTTCTAGCCGTGAGCTTCCTCCTTTTCGTGAGGCCTAGTGGCCGAGAGGAACTTTCCCCTCCTAGTGGCCTTCACCGAGAGCACACCCCCTACCTGGGGTGTTCTCGAGGTACCCTCGTGGTGTAGAAATACTCTCAAAAGTATCATATAATGCCCAAATTACCTTAGCCATATACCTTGTTGTATTCTAAGGTTATACCTATACGAAAGCCTGTAAATACTATTATACTTCCCACACCACAAAACCGAAACCCTAGGGAAATCTCCATAACAATGGTATCAGGTGTGTTTGGTTAGAACTTCTACGGTGGTTTGGAGCTGGTCGAGCGCCGCTGAGTCGAGCTAAACGATTGCTCAGATCGACATTTAAACTAGGATAATTATGGGCTTATCGAGGTAATTATCTTGTCCTCTATTGTAATTGGAAATTACATGATTGCTTGAATATATAGTTGAAGATACTATATAATGTAATCAATAATACTTACGCAATGTCTCGCGACTTAAGCCCGAATTTAAAGAAGAGTACCGAATCAGAATTACATAGGGTTGTATTACAGAGACTTGGTAGTAGTACCGTGAGTAGAATTGTACTGCTAGGGTTAGATGATAACCCCGGTAGGCTTGCAGCCTACCGATAGAGAGGAGTTTTACGCCATGGGGAGGCGCACGAATTTTCTAGAATGTTCTACGATGAGATCTAAATGTTAATAAGCGCCAGGGCCTTATAGGTCACGTACCACGCATGGCGCGATCTACGTGGCTTAAGGAGTAGCCATACTGGAAGTACTGAGCGCTTTTGCTATTAGTCGATACTGCCGCGAGGTACGCGAACCTCTTCCTATCTCTTCTAGCATGATACGTGTGAACTATGTAGTACGGTAGACGCATACGTGCTAAATGTGTTTGAGTGGTTTAAAACATAAAAGTGTTATAACGCTTTATGGGAAGTTGGTTATAACACTTTACGTCGGTAAGAAAATACACGTGGTTTTTAAAAGGTAATCGATTTGAACTATAACCGCTTGTTATGTGTTAATAAAGAATTGAAGTATTTCAAAAGATTTTTGAATCATTTTGAAAGAAGTTAAGTAATACTTGGTTTTTTTGAAAACTTAAGAGTTATACTAGCTTTACGGGAAGTTAGGTATAACGGCTTAAGAATGTTTTATCGATTTCGGAAATCGTAACGTATCGACAAACCACCGCAGCTGCTAATAAAAGGAAATGTTTTGACTAATTAAGTACTAATAAAACCAAGAGAAACCTCCATCCGCATGGCTAAGATGAGACAAAATGATATTTCCTAGATCATGGTCGTGAATAAGATTGTTATAAACAAGAATATCCTACTCACATGTGAGGCTTAGGTTTCTCGATTGTTTAAAGGAGAATTATATTCTTAAATGATTAAGACTATGAACTACTAAACCGCTCTAAAATGAGAAACTTGAACATTGGAAATTAGGCAAAGTTGAACATCGAAATTAGGCAAACTTGAACATTGGAAAAGAACGTGCTACTTGATTTTACAAAGGTAAGTAATTGATTTACCTTAAAAAGATAATCACTCTATTTTCAGATACTACGTATCAGGTGACTTTTGTGAAAGTAACGATCTTTTAAAGAGTTAATGTATGAAGTACTTTGGGGATAAAACCCGATCTTGTTAATCATATAGTGTAAGGTACCTGTGTGAACAACTTGATTGTATTGGCTCGCGATAGCCTTGTAATACTTTCTTGTCGCTTGATAAGTAAACGTGTTAGATGCTACGTGTTAGCATCTCGTGACGCTGTGTAAAAGCGGTGTTCCTTTGTTGTGCTTACGCTGGTTAACGATAAGTCGCTGTGTTAATATTTTACATCACTCATCTCGAGACGATTCCGGGTTGTCGTCCACGCGGGTAGACTCAGCGGTCCGGGACCATGATTCGAGAATACCTCACGCGGTCCCGGGGCCTGCGAGCTACGAGTTCCGTGTTAGCGGGCCCTTACGGGCACGCGTCTCGCGCTATGCGCGACTGGAAGTCCGTGACGACGCCGGAGTAGCTACCTCGACGCTGGGATACCTCACGCGCCGACGATTGGCCTACGCGAGTCAGCGGAAGTTCCAGGACTAGACGCCGACATTAGATATCGCGCAAGTGGCCGCCTTTGATCACGTGACGCCCAGACAGATCTTATGATACGCTTCATGACCTTGTTGGTACCGCTGGTGTTAGTAGTCGCCATGCCTTCGCATTTACCCCGCACGTTATTATGGCACGCGGGACTCGTGTTCATGTGTGTTCCTTGAACTTTTATATCATAAACCGCCAAGAATGAGGAACGTGTCCCACGCACGATTGATGTCGCGGGCGCGAGACCCATCGCTATGTTCTTTGTGATGACTGGAGGCGCGAGTCCTCGACTTGATATGATCGCTAGTTATTGTAAAATCAGAGTTTGGTTATCATACATGTCTCCCGCTTTATAGACTATTATGATTTCATTTACGATTTTTAGTTTCACATACTCTGCACTGCCAGCATCGACTTCTTCGGGCCGCTCACGCCGCAGTCGAGGTACACCGCCGCCGATCCTAGCTCTCGTGGTCACGTCATGCTGGGAAGCTCCGCTTTCTCCGAGGCTTATCAGCCGTATAGTCCCCGTCAGTAAGTGTTTACATTCGTGGTCATGCGGCCCCGTCCCGCCATCGTTGTCATATCATTCTGTGAGGTCCAGTAATCACAGGCGTGGTTTGTAAAAAGGATTAAACTGCTCATTTGTAAAGTTGTTATTTATATACGCCAAAGGCAAGTTTTCCTCGACATCGCTTTGTACTTCCATTTCACGATGTGTTTTATGTTCCGACACTGATGTCAGGTCACTAGGTGCCCGGTAAGGCACCACCACGCCCGCCGGGTCGCGACAAAAGTGGTATCGAGCGCTTAATCCTCTGAAAGTTGTCTACGCATCAGATCCGCAGAGTCTGATTATCGCTGTCGCGCACCACACCAATAATCGTGAGGCTATAGGATATTTAGGATTGGTTTCATTCTTCTCACTCGAGATCGCGCCTTAGAGCCGTGTTGTAAGTCGATCCTCCGAACGATTTCTTCCTTATCGCTATGCCTCCGCAGTGGCAAACCCGCCCAGAGGCGCGCAAGGCGGAGCCGCGAGTCGAGTACAGAGGGTCACGAGGGCACGCCCACCTTTACCTAGGTAGTGCTTCATTCGGGGATTTCGCGACGCCACTAGCCCCAAGCAGAGTTTAGCACGGCGACGGCAGCTTCCATCGCGCCATGATATTTGAACCTTCGCCCACGCACCAGAACAGAGAATATGGATTGTAAAGAAGTCGACTCGCATTAGCTATGGATTTGGCTACCAGAGAGATAACGATGTATCGCGAGTCTTGACGACTACCTAAGAGGCGTTGTGCAAGAGAAATCCTTCGCTTAGGCTTCGAGCATGGCTCGTACGCGCTTACGCGCAGCAGCCGAGAAACGTAGAGATCGACGCGTTAACCAAGGATGCAGGCAGGCCAGAAAGAAGCGTCCTTTGGTAACTTTCGAGGCGAGTCACCTCAAAAGCAGATTTGATTATGCACATCCACCAGCGCAGAGTGGTCTTCCACTGATTTCGTGACGCTCGTTATGTAGAGCTGGTCGTAACCTGTGGCTTCCGCTCATTAAGATGCATGCACGCCATCCCGGAATGTCGCTTTTAGTCGGGTACTTGTTGCACGGCGACCATCGTGGTCCGTGTCAAGAGTGTCCTCAGGAGGACTTAGCCTTCAGGATCGCGGTAGTTTGTCATCTCCTCAACATGCGCGCTCACGGGTGTTTGACTAGAACGACTAAGCGGAGTAAGCAGAGATATAGATATATCTTTAACCCTCTAGAGTTTTGTTTTTGTGATAAGTGAGTATACCTTAAGTGCTATGTTCGATAGCAGCTGTTAGTCGTGATTAGATCTGGTTGTTTAACCGAGTAAGATTTTGGGGATGTAGGCGCGAGCCTTAGAGCTTTTACCCAGAGACCTCAGAGGCAGGCCATCTCGAGAAAAGGTGTAGTGTTATGTTTGACTTTATCGGGAGTGCATAGCGCACGTGAGTTATGTTTGGGATAGTCCCTAGTAGCGTGGAATGAAAGAGGGTAGTCGAGCTACACCGCTAGGTTTTCAAACGTGATTAGTAAGATTGTTCCGGACGGGAGCTAGTATCAGGCGCATTGCCGGTCGGGCCGAGGCTCCCGCTATGGTCAACCCGCGTAGTTTTGGCGCGGGTCAGCAGGTGGTCCCGCCAGGTTAGGGCCGCGAGGTGTTAGGCCCAAGTTTAGTTAACCAAACAGACGAAGTTCGGGAAGCGCTCGACCGCTGGTCGGCCGACGGGGCAGCCCATCGCGTTCTTCTGGCCAGACCGCTTACTCGGCTGTTGAGTTATCCGAAGGTCGCGAGGCTGCACGGTGCCTACCTTCACCTTATGGCGCATGCGAGCCTGTGTTACTACTGCTTTTGTTTCCGGAAGTTTTACCAAGCACGTGTTAAGAACTCGCGAGTCTCAGACCGCATTCGCCTCTGCCGTTGTTTGATTTCGTGATAGTCGTGGGATTGTTGTCTCCGCGAGGTAGTGTTTAAGCTACCATTTCGTGTTCGGATGTCGCTTTTTTTAAAGCCTCGTAGGGCGAAGTGTAAATTGCCGGCCGATTGGTTCGACGCTGGCAAGATTCGCATACTGTCTGTTCAGCTTGTTCCACAGATCGTGGATAAGGCGGCTTGTCTAGAAGAAGTTCCGCAGTCGAGAAATCGTATGGATAATCCGCGACGTCACGAGAGTTCGTGTCGACGGCCGGTTTTCGAAAGTACCACCCCGTCATGGATGAGTTTGGAATACAGAGGGAACTTAGCCCGAGTTACTGGGGCCTTTTGAGTTCATGTGAAGACAGGCCAGCGCCGCTATATGTTAGCTTTTGCCGTCCGACTTAGAGGCAAGACGTCCGCCTTTCAGATTGTTATGATCGGAAAGCATCTAAATCCATCCAGAGTGTTCCCACCAATGATGACCCGTTAGAGATAGTAACCCCGAAGTTTCGATAATCGACGCAGCACGTAAACGTGGTAAGAGTTCGAGCGCGCGATAGCCGTGGATCGTGACGCACTCGGCACTTCGCTGGGTCGCTCGGCGTCGACGCCAGCAAAGTGACAGCGTGGTATCACGCCGCGATGTTGGAGGTGTTTCCTCGTGAACTCGGACGTAAGCACTGCGCTGGTGTTTCGTGGCCGACGTGGCGTGTTTGTTCTCGTAAGCATAGTAGTGAAGACTATATCGCACGCGCTTGTTTTGAGATTCTGAAGGAACATTCGACGAATGTTTCTGGAGGAGAATGTTATACCCGTATTTCCGCAGTATGTACGTAAGGACGCACGAGAAAATTTGAAACTCAGACTAAGGTCGCCGAATTAATTTTGTTCACAACACCCGCTTTGAGTCGCTTTTTCGACTAAACGCTTTCACGCCTTTCGTAGGGAATTTCCGCCTATGTCATTTTTAATTTTGCGGATTTTTCCGAGAGACGAAACATTTTGGATCAACGGAGGGTGACATGTGTCACCTCACATCGAAGCGCGCGCAACCCTGGCCGAAATGGACCACTTTATGGCCTTGAATCAGGCCTTGTTTTCAGGCCTTGTTTTGCGGAGTGTTTTGCGAGTAGGGTTAGGTGCACATGGCTTGATCTCGCCTTACACTTGCCTTGCACATGGCTTGATCTTCGCCATCGTTGGCCTTTGGTTTTGCTATAAATACCCCCTAAGCTCAAGACTTCATCCATTCCAAAATCACCAAGTCTTGAAAGCCTTCCTCCCTTTCTTGTGCTCTAGCCGTGAGCTTCCTCCCCTTTTCGTGAGGCCTAGTGGCCGAGAGGAACTTTCCCCTCCTAGTGGCCTTCGGCCGAGAGCACACCCCTACCTGGGTGTTCTCGTGAGGTACCCCTGGTGGTGTAGAAATACTCTCAAAAGTATTGTTATAATGCCCAAATTACCTTAGCCATATACCTTGTCAGATTCTAAGGTTATACCTATACGAAAGCCCGTAAATACTATTATACTTCCCGTCACCACAAAACCGAAACCCTAGGGAAATCTCCATAGTCAATGGTATTGTGTGTTTGGTTAGAACTTCTGGCGTGGTTTGGAGCGGTCGAGCGCATGAGTCGAGCTAAACGATTGCTCAGATCGACATTTAAACTAGGATAATTACGGGCTTATCGAGGTAATTATCTGTTCTCTATTGTAATTGGAAATTACATGATTGCTTGAATATATAGTTGAAGATACTATATAATGTAATCAATAATACTTACTGCAATGTCTTCGCGACTTAAGCCCAATTTAAAGAAGAGTATCGAATCAGAATTACATAGTGGTTGTATTACAAGAGACTCAGGTAGTAGTACCGTGGAGTAGAATTGCACTGCTAGGTTAGATGATAACCCCGGTAGGCTTGGGTAGCCTCGATAGAGAGAGAGTTTTACGTCATGTGGGGAGGCCGAATTTTCTGTAGAATGTTCTACGACGGGATCTACATGTTAATAAGCGCCAGTGGCCTTATAGGTCGATGTACACGCAGTGGCGCGATCTACGTGGCTTAAGAGTAGCCGACAAATGAAGTACTGAGCGCTTTGCTATTAGTCGATACTGTCGCAGGTATGCGAACCTCTTCCTATCTCTTCTAGCATGATATGTGTGAACTATGTAGTACGGTAGACGCATACGTGCTAAATGTGTTCGAGTGGTTTAAAACATAAAGTGTTATAACGCTTTACGGGAAGTTGGTTATAACAACTTTACGCTTGTAAGAAAATACACGTGGTTTTTAAAAGGTAATCGATTTGAACTATAATCGCTTGTTATGTGTTAATAAAGAATTTGAAGTATTTCAAAAGATTTTTGAATCATTTTGTTAAGAAGTAATACTTGGTTTTTTGAAAACTTAAGAGTTATACTAGCTTTACGGGAAGTTAGGTATAACGGCTTAAGAATGTTTTATCGATTTCGAAATCGAACGTATCGACAAACCACCGCAGCTGCTAATAAAAGGAAATGTTTTGACTAATTAAGTACTAATAAAACCAAGAGAAACCTCCATCCGCATAAGCTAAGATGAGACAAAATGATATTTCCTAGATCACGGTCAGAATAAGATTGTTATAAACAAGAATATCCTACTCACATGTGAGGCTTAGGTTTCTCGATTGTTTAAAGGAGAATTATATTCTTAAATGAATAAGACTACGAACTACTTAAACCGCTTCTAAAATGAGAAACTTGAACATTGGAAATTAGGCAAAGTTGAACATCGAAATTAGGCAAACTTGAACATTGGAAAAGAATGCTGCTACTTGATTTTACAAAGGTAAGTAATTGATTTACCTTAAAAGATAATCACTCTATTTTCGTGATACTACGTATCAGGTGACTTTTGTGAAAGTAACGATCTTTAAAGAGTTAATGTATGAAGTACTTTGGGGATAAAACCCGATCTTGTTAATCATATAGTAGGTACCTCAGGTGAACAACTTGATTGTATTGGCTCATGATAGCCTTGTAATACTTTCTTGTTGCTTTGATAAGTAAACGTGTTAGGATGCTACGTGTGTTAGTATCTTGTGACGCTGTGTAAAAGGGTGTTCTTTGTCAGGCTTATGTTGGTTAACGATAAGTCATTGTGTTAATATTTTACATCACTCATCTCGAGATGATTCCGGGTTGTCGCTCCACGCGGGTAGACTCAGCGGTCCGGGACCATGATTCGAGAATACCTCACGCGGTCCCGGGGCCTGCGCGAGCTACGAGTTCCGTGTTAGCGTGCGCCCTTTACGGGCACGCGGTCTCGCGCTACGCGACTGGAAGTCCGTGATTTACGCCGGAGTAGCTACCGACGCGGGATACCTCACGCGGCCGACGATTGGCCTACGCGAGTCGCGGAAGTTCCAGACTAGACGCCGCACATTAGATATCGCGCAAGCGGCCGCCTTTGATCACGTGACGGCCTAGACAGATCTTATGATACGCTTCATGACCTTGTTGGTACCGCTGGTGTTAGTAGTCGGCTATGCCTTCGCATTTACCCCGTGACGGCAGTTATTATGGCACGTGGGACTCGTGTTCATGTGTTCCTTGGAACTTTTATATCATAAACCGCCAAGCTGAGGAACGTGTCCCACGCACGATTGATGTCGGGCGTGAGACCCATCGTTATGTTCTTTGTGATGACTGGCGGCGCGAGTCCCCGACTTTGATATGATCGCTTAGTTATCAGAAATCAGAGTTTGCTTATCATACATGTCTCCCGCTTTATAGACTATTATGATTTCATTTACGTGATTTTTAGTTTCACATACTCTGCACTGTAATCGACCTCTTCGGGCCGCGCTCACGCCGCAGTCGAGGTACACCGCCGCTGATCCTAGCTCTCGTGGTCACAGTCAGTTGGGAAGCTCCGCTTCTCCGAGGCTTATCAGCCGTATAGTCCCCGTCGTAGTAAGTGTTTACATTCGTGGGTTTGGCGGGCCCCGCCCCGCCATTGTTGTCATATCATTCTTAGAGGTCCAGTACCGCCAAGGTGGTTTGTAAAAAGGATTAAACTGCTCATTTGTAAAGTTGTTATTTATATACGCCGAAAGGCAAGTTTTCTCGACATCGCTTTGTACTGGCATTTCATGATGTGTTTTATGTTCCACTGACACTCGATGTTGTGTCACTAGGTGCCCGGTAAGGCACTACCACGCCCAGCTGGTCGTGACATAGCTCTTCACCGCACGACATTGCCCGCACGCAGCTCACGACCGACGCGAGGCACGAGAGGTCGACGGAATGACCAAGATCGCAGTAAGAGGCCGTAACAACAGGTCCTTTGCGACTTTCGAGGCGGACCGCCTCAAGAAAGATACTAGTTTTGTACCTCCGCCAAGGCAGAGTGGTCCTCCACAACCTTCAGAGTATTCGGAGCAGTCGTGGCTCCAAGAGTTCGTGTTTCGAAGTAAGCGGTGTTGGCTGACGCGTCACCCCTACCTCGTGTGGTCGATGTGGTAGACCGCATTTCGGGAGTGTCGTGGTGCCGGAGCTTGTTATTTTTGCGGCGCAGGGCCATTTTGCAGGAATCGTCACCAAGGGTAGCACGGATGTTACGACTCACCTGGACGGGTCGTTCATCGCTTCTATACATACACGCAGGCGTGCCTATGATTAGAGTGGAGCCAGAGTTTGTGTATATCCTTAACCTCTAGAGTTTGGTTTGCGCTGATATGATGATCTTATTATCAGGTGCATGTACGGATAGCATAGGTTGCTTGTGTTAGAAAACACGGTTAGTTGGAAGGATAAGTGCGGGTATGGAAAGTGTGAACCTTAGAGTTTTATACGTGGAGACCTTAGAGGCGAGGCTGCTATACCCGTAGTTGCAGTGGTATGTATGCGAGGACGCACGCAAGAGTACGCGTAAATTTTGAAAAGAAGAAAGATGCTGAGTTTTCGCGAAAAGTTTCCTGCTATTTGTGAAGAAAAAGGTTCGTAACGGGAATTGGATTCCCGATTTGGTATTTGACTTCATAGATTATATTAGAATTTTGAGATTTTATTTTCTGAAATGGTCACTGGGCCCACGGAGAAATTTACGCTTTGTGGGGCCCACTTTGTTTTAGATTTTGGCCATCAGGATATTTTTCTAAGACGTTTTTGAGGGCCAATGAGGGTGGCACGTGTCACCCCGCCAGGTGGCTTGGCCGAATGACATTTGTGCACAACACCTGCTAGAGTCGCCGACTAAACGCTTACAGAACTTCATGAGGAAAATTCCGGCCATGTCGCTTTGTATTTTTGCGATTTTTCCGAGCGATTTAAACATTTTGATCAACGAGAGGTGACACTTGTCACCCCAAGTGACGGTAGCGAAGCCTGGCGGGACGAATTCACGCCTTGTTTTGGCCTTGTTTTGTGCAATGTTTTGTGCAATGTTTCAGGGCTTGTTTTGTGGAGTAGGGTCTAGGTGCACTTGGCTTGATCTCGCCTTACACTTGCCTTGCACATGGCTTGATCTTCGCCATTGGTTGACTTTTGGTTTTGCTATAAATACCCCCTTATGTCATTTAACTCTTCATCCACAAACGAAACCTTCCAAGCCTAAAATCCCTCCTCCTCTCAGGTTGAGTTCGCCCAACTCATCCCCTCTGAGAGTCTTGGCCGAGGCCTCCTCCTCCCCTCAGGTGCTCTCGCGGGTACCCCTAGCCTAGTTGTTTTCGTGATAATACCCTCCGTGGTATCAAATACTTCTCCTAGTATTGTTATAATGCCCAAAATACCTTAGCCTTGTACCTTGTAGTATTCCAAAGATACCTCTTACGTAGAGTCCTAAATACTACCTTTTGTCCTTTTTAGTCTCAAACCGAAACCCCAAGGAAATCTTCATAGCTTGGTCAAGATTTGAGCAGAAGTCGGTAACTTCTAAGCGGTTGTTTGGAGTGGTTTGGAGCGCACTGAGGTGAGCTAAACCTTGCTCAGATCGACATTATAACTTGATAATTATGGGCTTATCGAGGTAATTATCTTGTCCTCTATTGTAAATTGAAATTACATGTTTGTTGAATATATAGTCAAGATACTATATATAGAATCAACATTATTGTGCGGCAATGTCTTTTGACTTAAGCTCAATGTAAAGAAAGAATCGAATCAGATTACATAGATCAGATTGCAGAGACTTGCGTAGTATTATCGAGTAGAATTGTACACGCCCGGTTAGACGTAAACCCCGTTGGTTCGCAGCCGCCTCGATAGAGAGGAGATTTACGCTGCATGTGTGAGGTGTCGCTAATTTTCTCAGAGAAAGATAGAAACTTGTGTTTTGGGGGTTAATAGACGCCAGGACCTTTATAGGTGAAAGTACAAGAGTAGCGATTTTACTCGAGGAGCGGAAAGGGCTAGTGCGTTGTAGTACTTGGAGCATTTTGCTTATCGTCGATAAATCATCGCGAGGTACGTGAACCTCTTCCTATCTCTTCTAGCATGATATGTGTGAACTATGTAGTACCAGAGACGCATGTGCTAAGTGATTTGTTGGTTTAAAACATGTGGTGTTATAATAGCTTTACGGGAAGTTAGTTATAACGACCTTATGTAGTGAAAATGGTTTATCAATGTTAGAAGTTAAGAGACTTGATCTTATAAGATAAGAGACTTAACTTATTTGTTTTAACGTGGATGTTGTGTGAAACCTCATTCGTGAGTAATGAGTACTTGGTTTTTAAAGGAATAATGTTTTATCGATTTCGAAATCGAACGTATCGGCTGCACCACCGCAGCTAATAAAGGAAAATGTATTGAATAATGACGTGTTGTATTAAAACCAAGAGAAACCTCCATCCGCATAAGCTAAGATGAGACAAAATGATATTACATTTTCTAGATCATGGTCGTCAGTAATAAGATCGTTATAAACAAGAATAAACTACTCACATATATGACATATGTTACTCAATTGTTCTAAAAAGGAATCAAGTGATTAAGTTTGGGAACTATGAAACCATTTGAAAACGAGGTTTGAGTAATCAAACTAGGCAAACCGAACTTAGGAAAAGAATGTTGTTACTTGATTTTGAAAAGGAACGTGGGTTGGTCATTCTAATACTACGTATCGTGACTTTTATAAGTAATGGATCTCTTTAAAAGAACTTAACGATGAGTACTTCAGGGTTAAAACCCGACCTTGGCATAAAATGAAAGTACTTCGAGTCAGGTGAAACTCGCCTATGCTTGTTGTTGTGAAACTCGCTTATGCCATTCGTGAAACTTGCCTATGCTTGTGACGATAGCCTTGCTGTGCAAGCGTGGTATTTCGTGTTACCGCCTCTCGATGTAGGCCTACGACTTGTCGAGAACTTACTGACGCCGGGCAGTGACGGAGAATTCCACCGGTATGTTTCCATTTTGATTATCGCCTTGTTGATGTCACATGGACATGTCTACACCGACGCAAGATTCCGGCACGCGGCCACGCGGTCGTTGATTACCCGATATATTGTTATTGTGGTTACACGGACATGTCTACACCGAGGTAGAATTCGGCACGCGTTACGCGCAGGTTGATCACCCAAAGATATTATTGTTGACGCCATACGGACGCGTCTACACCGAGGTAGAATTCTCGGGTACGCGCCGGGCATTGGTATTATTGTTGCATCACGGACACGCCTACACCGATGCAGACTCGGCACGCGCCACGACGCGAACACGATTGACGCCATGGCGCGAGACCCATAGTTATATTTGAGCGACGGCTTGAGTGGCGAGTCCTCGATCGATATGATCGCTTATGTTGAATCGTAGTTTGGTCATCATACATGTCTCCCGCTTTATATAGACTAGTATGATTTCATTTACGATTTTGCGCCACATACTGGTACTGCTGCATCGACCTCCTCGGGCCGCTCACGCCGCAGTAGAGGTACACGGCCGTGGATCCTCGCCTGTGATCTCGCCATGTTGGGAAGCTCCGCTTTCTCGAGGCTTATCTTTTGGTATGTGTTCCCCGAGTCAGAGGTTCTCAGACATTCGTGGTATGGCGGCCCGTCCCGCCATAGTTGTTGTAAATCTTGCAGGTCCAGTAGTGTTGCCAAGGCAGTTTGTAAAAAGGATTAAACCGCTCGCTTTGGAAAGAGTCAGATGTATACATGTTATCGAAGGTAACCGCTGGGTTGGCCTGCTTTATGATCATATATCTTGTTTCTTGTTTAAAGTTTTATTTTCCGCCGTTTTCTCGATGTCAGGTCACTAGGGTGCCCGGATAAGGCATCAGAACGCCCCGAACCGTCGTATGCGCCGCCTTCGAGCGGGTGATTTTACTGCTGGTCTTTGCCACGCATTTGCATGTACGCGGGAAATATCAGGATAATTATACGGGTAGCGCGAGACGGAAGTGGTAGCTTTCACGACGTGAATTAGTAAGATTGTTCGGACGGAA
This sequence comes from Przewalskia tangutica, assembly GCA_029844215.1. NCBI lineage: Eukaryota > Viridiplantae > Streptophyta > Magnoliopsida > Solanales > Solanaceae > Przewalskia > Przewalskia tangutica. The sequence continues at coordinate 150,831 of JAQGDG010000188.1, read as the reverse complement.
CAAGAGTCGGGCGCTAGTGGTCGGCCGAGGCCATTTGCGGTCAACCCGCAGCCCATATCGGCGCTGGGTCGGCCGAGCGGTCCCGCCAGTGGTAGGTCACGGCGTGCTAGCCCAAGTTTAGGTAACCATCGTGACGAGTTCGTGGACGCGCTCAACCAGAATCGATCGCAAGGCCGAATGGCCTTAGAGTAAATCAAGCTAGCGAGCCGTTGTAAGATTAGAAATGATTCCTCGCTTGGATTTGAGTTTTGCGACATGTTATATTCTCGCCATCGTGGCATGACGGCTTTGTAAGCATAAGAAGGAAGACTATACCGACACAAGTACGCTTGGAGATTTAGAATGAACATTCGACGCAATGTTTCTGGGGAAGAATGTTATACCCCGTAGTTCCGTGGTATATAAGTGAGGATGTACGCGTAGATTACATGTAAATTTTGGAAAGAAAGAAAGACGTGATTTTTCGACTTAAAAGTTTCCGGTTTTGTGAAGAAAAAGGTTCGTAACGGGAATTGATTCTGATTTGGTATTCTGACTTCTTAGAATATTTGAGAATTATGGAATTTTATTTCCTGAATGGTCACGCTGGGCCCACGTGAAATTTACTGCTTTGGGGCCCGCTTAGTTTTTGAAATTTTGGCCATTATGGATATTTTCGAGATGAAATATTTTGACGAGCAGAGGCGACACGTGTCACCACTCTAGGTGGCCCTTGGCCGAAATTAGCTAGATGCTGGCAAGACAAGCCGCCAAGTCTTGCTAGATATTTCAGGTGGACAGTTGGCTCATGGGTCCCACCCACACTTGTCCCCAATCTCAACCACACACTTGCCTTCATCCTATCCTCGTTGTCCTATATATGCACCCTTAGTTGATGAAATCTTCCACACTTAGACATTTGAAGACTTGAAAACCCTCCCTTCTCCTCGACCTGTAGCTCCTGCTTTGCCCCATTTCTTGAGCAAAATTTGTCCAACAATTCTTAAACTCTCAAGTGTTCTTCCCAAGGTGTTAGGAAGATTGTGTACCAAGAGTTGGAAAAGATTTCACACCCCTAGCCTCAAGCGGACGCCTTGGCCGAAAGTTGTCATCTTGAAACCCTGTGTTCTTCACTTGAGTCAATCTCGAGAAGCTTGGTTAGAGCTTCTATGGGTCGCTTGTATGATTGGAACGTAAAGATTTGGAGCTAAGACTTGCTTGGAGCGACTTTTAAGAACTTGGATATTTTTGGGCTATTCGAGGTAGTGGAACTTAAACCTCTTTGTGAATCGTTGTTATACATATATTATAAGTATATTACGGATTATATAATATACGGAGTAAGTTTGGAAGAGTCGATCTTGTTAACTTGTTAAAAGAAAGGATTGGCCGCTTGCCATTAAAATGGTAAAACGCATCTTACTTGCTAAGAAGCTAATAACAAAGTAACTATAACTTATATTAAGAATGGAAATATGTTGATGACTAACGAGTAAATCGATAAGTAAATGGACAAAGTCGCCAAGGACCCCAACTTAAGGATCAGATTTACTTTGGACCGTATTTACTTTGGACCGTATTTACTTTGGACCGTATTTACATCGATCAGATTTACATTTCGTTAAGGGGAAGATTTTTCAATCGCGCCCGCTTCGGGGCGCGGATCCCCTTTTTAATTATTGTATCACATGGCGTGATAGTAAACCGCGCACGGCCGTCGCGTAATCCCCTTCTTTTTACTTATTGTTGCATGGAGGCGTGATAGTAAACCGCTGCTACCGCTTTGGGCGTGTAATCCCTTCTTTATGTTGTTTAATTATTACGCCTTATATATATATATGGTATATATATTACTGTTATTCGCCTTGGTAAAAGATGGAAAAGTGAGTATAAACGGGGAAGCACTAAATTTCCGTGAGATTTTGAGGGCTTTTTATTGGTATAAGTCTTCAATGATAAGAAAGGTTTGATAGAGTACCATGACCATTTTAGAGCGAGTACTACGTGTGGCGTGATCTACTTGGCTTGGCCGAGTAGCCGACGTCAAGTACTCGAGCGCTTGGCTTATCGTCGATAAATCGTCGCGAGGTATGCGAACCTCTTCCTATCTTTTCTAGCATGATTGTTAGAACTATGTAGTACGGTAGACGCATACGTGCTAAGTGATTTGGTTGGTTTAAAACATGTGTTATAATAGCTTTACGGGAAGTTAGTTATAACGACCTTACGTAGTGAAAATGGTTTATCACGTTAGAAGTTAAGAGACTTGATCTTATAAGATAAGAGACTTAACTTATTTGTTTTAATGTGGATGTTTGTGTGAAACCTCATTCGTGAGTAATGAGTACTTGGTTTTTAAAGTGGATAATGTTTTACCGATTTCGGAATCGTAACGGTATCGACGCACTATCGCAAAGCTAATAAAGGAAAATGTATCAATAATGATGCTGTATTAAAACCAAGAGAAACCTCCATCCGCATGTGTTAAGATTTAGACAAAATGATATTACATTTTCTAGATCACGGTCAGTAATAAGATCGTTATAAACAAAGAATAAACTACTCACATATATGACATATGTTACTCAATTGTTTTAAAAGAGATTAAGACTATGAGTTATGAAACCTTTCTAAAATAAGTGACTCGAGCATTTGAAAACGGTAAGCTCGAGTAATCAAACTAGTAAACCGAACTTAGAAAAGAATGTCATTACTTGATTTTGAAAAGGAATGGGTTGGTCATTCTAATACTACGGGTATAGGTGACTTTTATAAAAGTAATGGATCTCTTTAAAGAACTTAACGATGTAGTACTTTTCGTTAAAAACCCTGACTTTGGCATAAAATGAAAGTACTTTGAGTCAGGTGAAACTCGCCTATGCTTGTTGTTGTGAAACTTGCCTATGCTTGTTGTCTGGAAACTCGCCTATGCCGATGATAGCCTTGCGTGCGCGTATTTCGGTTACCGCCTCTCGACAGAGGCCTGGCCGACTTGTCGAGAACTTACTCGACGCGGCGGCTGACGGAGAATTCCACGCATGTTTCCATTTTGATTATCGTTTGCTGATGTCACATGGACATGTCTACACCGACGCAAAGATTCCGGTACGCGTTACGCGCCGTTGATTACCCGATATATTGTTATTGTGGTTACATGGACATGTCTACACCGAGGTAGAATTCCGGCACGTGGCTACGCGGCAGGTTGATCACCCAAGATATTATTATCGACGCCACACGGACGGTTCACACCGAGGTAGAATTCGGCACGCCACGGGCATTGGTATTATTGCTGCATCACGACATGTCTACACCGATGCAATTCCGGGCACGCGCCACGACGCGAACATGATTGATGTCATGGGCGTAAGACCCATAGTTATATTTGAGTGACGACTGAGGCGAGTCCCCGATCGACATGATCGCTTATATGTCGGAATCAGAGTTTGGTTATCATACATGCCTCCCGCTTTATATAGACTAGTATGATTTCATTACGATTTTTACAGCTTTCACATACTTGGTACCGCTGATCGACTCTTCGGGGCCGCGCTCATGCCGCAGTGAGGTACATCGGCCGTGATCCTCGCCTAGATCTCGCCATTGGGAAGCTCCGCTTTCTCCGAGGCTTATCTTTTGCATGTGTTCTCGAGTCAGAGGTTCTGTACATCTGTGATACGGCGGGCCCCGTCCCGCCATAGTTGTTGTAAATCTTAGAGGTCCGTAGTATCGCAAGTGTGGTTTGTAAAAAGGATTAAACTGCTCGCTTTGAAAGAGTTGTATTTATTATGTTATCGAAGGTAACCGCTGGTCGGCTCGCTTTATGTTCATATATCTGCTTTCTTGTTTAAGTTTTATTTTCCACGGTTTTCTCGATGATTGTATCACCAGGGTGCCCGATAAGGCACCGAATCTGCCCCGAACGTCGTTAATAAGGCGCCATCCGCATTTCGTCCATACAAGCATTTACAACGCCATACAAGGCGCCATCTCAGATTTCGGCCCATACAAGACGACAATGTCACGACCGATTCCGCCCGTGGATCGTGTCTTACCCCGCACCCTAGTGATACAACATCGAGTAATCAGAACATAAACGATACAAGACATATTATGAAATATGAAACAATAATGAGAAAACTTCGCTTTCAAGCATATATGTAAATAACAACTTTTTCAACATGAACGCTTTAATCCTTTTTACAAACCCCGCCTACAACAAGATTCATGCACTTACGAATGATATGATAACAACGACGACAGTGGCTCCGCCATACCCTCGAATGTAAGCACCTACAACAACAGGACTATACTAAGACAAGCCTCCGAGAAACGGAGCCTTTCCTAAGCCGAATCGCGACTCCTAAGAGCGAGGATCAACGATCGCGTACCTTTACTCGCGCATGAACGCAGCTTCGGGCGAGGTCAAGACAACAAAAATTTGTATGTGAAATCAAAATATCAGAATGAAATCATAGCGCTATATAAAGGTGAGACATGATGATAACAAAACTCCGCTCACAATAAACAAGCAATATATCAAGTCGTGACTCACGCCAAGTCATCACTCAACTATAACTACGGGTCTCACGCCACCACACCCATCATGTTCGTGATCACGGCCACATGCCCTAATACCGTGACGGCAGACATGTCCATGATGCAACAATAATAACAAGGCCGCACGCCACATGCCTCGACATCAGACGGCAGTATACGCCCATGTAACCTCAATAACAATATATCGTGGTCAACCCCGCCGCACGGCCACATGCCCCGGAATATCAGACGGCGTAGACACGCCCATGTTGCGCACAACCATATATCGGTAATCAACCCGCCGCACGGGCCGCATGCCCCTTAATATCAGACGGCAGATACGCCCATGTGACATCAACAACAAGACAAGAATCAAAATGGAAACATACCCGTGGAATTCTCCATCACCGCCAAAGACGCCCAAGTAAGTTCTCAATAAGTCAACCGCCTCTATCGAGAGACGCCAGAATACGTAAATACCACACTTGCACAACAAAGGCTATCATCACAAGCATAGGCAAGTTTCACAACAACAAGCATAGGCAAGTTTCACAACAACAAGCATAGGCAAGTTTCACACAACTCAAAGTACTTTCATACATTAAATCTTTTAAAAGATTCGTTGATTTCACATAAGTCACACAATACCCGCAGTATAAAATAGAGTGACTGTCTTTTTAAATAAACCAAAACACTTACCTTGTAAAATCAAGTAACAACATTCTTTTCTTAAGTTCCCGTTTGCCTAGTTTCAATTACTCAAGCTTCTCATTTTCAAATGGTTTCATAGTTCCCAAACTTAATCACTTGATTCCTTTTAGAACAATCGAGTAATATATGTCTCACGCGAGAGTAGGTTATTCTTGTTTACAACATTCTTATTACAAAGAAATGCATGATCTAGAAAATGTAATATCATTTTGTCTCATCTTAGTTTCTATGCAGATGGAGGTTTCTAATGGGTTTTAATACGATACATCATTATTCAATACATTTTCCTTTATTAACGCCGCAGTTGGTTTGTCGATACACATTCCGATTTCAAATCAAGAAACATTCTTAAGCCGCTATACCTAACTTCCCATAAAGCTAGTATAACTCTTAAGTTTTCAAAACCAAGTATTACTTCTTCTTTCAAAATGATTCAAAATCTTTCAAATACTTCAAGTTCTTTATTAACACATAACAAGCCGCTTATAGTTCAAATCGCTACCTTTTAAAGACTACAAGTATTTTCTTACCAACATAAAGTCGTTATAACCAACTTCCCATAAAGCCGTTATAACACTTTATGTTTTAAACCAATCAAATACGCTTAGCACATACGTGACGCTCACCGCACTACATAGTTCACACATATCATGCTAGAAGAGATAGGAAGAGGTTCACATACCTCGCACGAGTATCGACTAATAGCAAAACGCCCAAGTACTTCCAACCGCCGCTACTCCTAAGCCGCAGATCGCGCCACACGTAGTACTTCAACCTATAAGGCCACAAGGCGCTTTATTAACATTTAGATCCCCTCGTAACATTCTACGTAAAATTCAAAAGACTCTCCCGCAACAACAGAAATCTCCTCCTCTATCGAGGCCGCTACTGCCAACCAGTGGGTTATACGCCTAACCCTAATCTGCACAATTCTACCCCACTGCATAACTACACAAGTCTACGTAATACGCCTCTCAGAATTACAGCTCAAGATTCTACTTTAAATTCAGCTTAAGTTGCAAAGACATTGCCGTAAGTATTATTCAGCTTAAGTCAAAAGACATTGCTGATAACTACGCTCATTCTATATATAGTATACTTCAACTATATATTCTAACAATATGTAATTTCCAATTACAATAGAGGACAAGATAATTACCTCGATAAGCCCATAATTATCCTAGTTAAAGTCGATCCCGGCAATCGCTTAGCTCCAACTCCGAGCGCCCAACCCGCTTTAAACCACCCTTAGAAGTTCTAACCAACTTCTACATACTACTCCAACAAACCATGGAGATTTTCCTAGTGGTTTCTGGTGACCGACGGAAGCATAATAGTATATCCGGCTTTTCAGATAGGTATAACCTTAGAATACTACAAGGTATAAGGCTAAGGTAATTGGGGCATTATAACAATAATTTTGAGAGTATTTCTACCAAGAGTGGGGTATTATACGAAAGCAACTAGGCTAGTGGGGTACCCCACGCCACACTACTAGGAGTGGAGAGGCTCTCGCCATGGCCTTTCAAAGTGGAGAGGGCTCTGACGAGAGTCAACAAGAGGGAAGAGTGAGGGATTTTAACACTTAGGATCATTTAGGAACGGATGAATAAGTCTTCAAAGTGGACGGGTATTTATAGCCAAGTGAAAGCCAACCAACGGCCAAGATCGAGCCAAGTTACACAGTGTAAGGCCAAGATTCACCCAAGTGTCCTCGACCAACTACCACACAAAATATCCTACCAACTCCCTTGACCAACAAGGCCAATTGGCCCATCACATTACCGCCACTCCCACCAATTGAGGTGACAAGTGTCGCCTCTTGTTGGTCCAAAATGTTTCATTCTCTGAAAAATCCGCAAAAATAAAACGACATAGCCGAAATTCCCTACGAAAGTCGTGGAAAACGCTTTAAAAACGACTCTAAACGTGTGTCAGGAACAAAATTAATTCGCCAAGCCTTAGTACAAGTTTCAAATTTTCTACGCACGCCCCACGCATACTCAAAATACGGTATAACATTCTCCTCTTAGAAACATTCGTCCCGAATGTTCCTTCTAAGTCTCAAACAAACGCCCAAGATAGTCTTCACTACCATACTTACTTAAACAATCCTCGCCACAAAGGCCACGTAAACAATCACAAAAATACTTACATCCAAGTCCACGAGGAATCACCTCTAACATCACCACAAACACCTCTCGGGTCTAAAATATACTTCTTCCACACTTTTCCAAACAAAAGAAATGGTCACATCAATTCTCGCCATACATGCTCGCTTCTTCCCGATACCACTTTTGTCACATTGCCGCGAGGTTCTAGTGTCACCCGGCGACCCAACAAATGGTACCGGACACGCGATCCCCGAGGCCGTCAGACACTAACTCTTACCACATTTCGACATCGTCGCTTTCCAAAACTCGGTTACTATCTCTAACGTGGTCATCATTAATCGAATACTGACGGATCTCCGATACTTTCCGATCATAACAATACGAAAGATCGGCCATACCGCTTCCTAAGTCTGACGCAAAAAGCTAACATATAGGCAACCCGCCTATTCTTCACATGAACTTAAAAGGCCCAAAGTAACCCGCTAAGTTCCTCTCGCTTTTCCAAAACTCACACCCAAACCGGGTGGTAATTTTAAGAAGACCGACCACAACTCAACTCAAAGTCGCCGCCGATTATCCGCACGATTTCTCCGAGCCGCTGTAACCTCTTCTAGACAAGCTTCACTATCCACACCGCCGAACAAGCTCAACCAACCGTCGAACCTTGCCAACATCGAACCAATCGACCTAAGAACTTACACTACCGCCTCTTACAAGCGCTTCATAAGGCGATATCCGAACACCGAAATGGTAGCTTAAACACTTCTCCACAGAGACAACAATCCCCATGACTACCTCTGAAGTACACACACTGGCCCGAGGGCGAATGTGATTCTGAGACTTACCTGAGTTCCTAACCTTGCCTGGCAAAACCTCCAGAAAAAGAAGCAACTGAACTGGCTCCATCGTTCGCCTTAAGGTGTAGGTAGGCACCTCGCAGCCCTACAACCTTTCTCGATAACTCAACACACCAGTAAACGGCCCCGATCAAGAACACGACGGGCTGCTCCCATCGCCCGACCACCGGTCGAACGCATCCACGAACTCGCTCACGTTAACTAAACTCGGGCCTAACATCCTCACAACTCCTAACACGCGCGACCACCACAACCTGACCCCACCACCAAACCTACCGCTGGTTGACCCGCAACGCGGCCTCAACCCGACCCAACGCCGCACAATACTAGCTCCCGATTCTAACAATCTCACAAATTACGCTTCAAAACCTAGCGTCTTCTTAGCTCAACTACCCCTTTCATTCCACACTACCAGTGACCTATCCCAAACATAACTCACGTGCACTATGCACTTCCGATAAGGGTCTAACATAACACTACACCTTTTCTCGAGACGGCCTCACCTCAAGGTCTCTACGAAAAAGCTCTAAGGCTCACACCTTCTCTATCCCCAAAATCTTACTCTGCTAAACAACCATGATCTAATCACGACTAACACACCGTTATCGTAACATAGCACTTAAGGTATACTCACCTTATCACACATACCGATCTCTGCAGGTTAAAGATATATCTATATCTACCGCTTCACTCCCTTAATCGTCTAATCAAACCCCGCCTGCAGGCGATAACTAAGGGCGTGACGACTACCCATCGATCCTCGGGCTAAGTCCTCCTACAAGCGACACTTCTTCGACATCGCACTCGACGGCCATAGTACAACAAGTACCAACTAAAAGACGACATTCCCGACGACGCCCGGCCACACCGTGGAACCTAAGATCCGAGCTCACCAACTCTCGCGCACTCGAACGCCCCAAATCCGTAAGACCACTGCATCGCGGACGGCATAATCAAATTCGCCGCGAGGTGACTCGCCTCAAAGTTACCAGCGACCTTGCCGCCCGCCTTCTTCTCGCCCTCGTTAACCCGCCGATCTCACGCTTTCTGGCCGCGCATAAGCCCGCATACGTGCCATGCTCAAGCCCAATCAAGAATTACTTTGCACAACCTCTTTAGATAGTCCTCAAGACTCGCAGACATCGGTATATTCTCTCGTAGCCAAATCTATACTAGTAATGTGGTCGCTCTTTGCAATCTAAATTCTGCTCTGGCCGCGGAACCGGCGTTCAAATGTCATGGCCGCAGAGGAATCGCCGCCGCTATACTAAACTCGCTAGCGACGCCGCAAACTTCTCCGAACGAAGCACCACCTGTGTGATGATCGGGCCTGCGCCCACGCAACCCTCTCAGATTTACCGCACTTCTCGGCCGCTTTGCTTCTCCGGCCCGGTTGCCTACGCGAGGCATACCCAAGTGGAAAGAAATACGCCGAGGGTCCAACTTACAACACGCCTCTAAGGCACGATCTCAGAGTGAGAAGAATAGAAAACAATCCTAAATACCCTATAGCCTCCTCGACATCGCGTGGTGCACAACACACCGATAATCAAGACTTCATCGATACGGTCAGACACTTTCCGAGGATTAATCGCTCGATACCACTTTTGTCACGACCGATTCCTCGCCCGTGATCGTGTCTTACCCCGCACCCTAGTGATACAACATCGCAGTAATCACGAACATAAACGATACAAGACATATTATGAAATATGAAACAATAACTGAGAAAACTTGCCTTTCTAAGATATATGTAAATAACAACTTTTTCAACATGAACAGCTTTAATCCTTTTACAAACCCCGCCACAACAAGATTACTGCACTTACGAATGATATGATAACAACGACGGACAGGCCTCGCCATACCCCGAACGTAAGCACCTACAACAACAGGGACTATACTAAGACAAGCCTCCGAGAAACGAGCCTTCCCAAGTTACCGAATCATGACTCCTAAGAGCGAGGTGAGCAACGATCGTGTACCTTTTACTCGCAGATGAACGCAGCTTCAAGCGAGGTCGCATAACAAAAATTTAGTATGTGAAATCAAAATATCAGAATGAAATCATAGCAGCTATATAAAGCAGAGACACGATGATAACAAACTCCAGCCACAATAAACAAGCCATATATCAAGTCGTGACTCACGCCTCAAGTCATCACTAACTATAACTACGGGTCTCACGCCCACCACACCCATCATGTTCGTGATCATGGCCACATGCCCCGAACATCGTGACGGTGTATATGTCCATGATGCAACACACAACAAGCGCCGCACGGCCACATGCCCCGGACATCAGACGGTAGACATGCCCATGTAACCTCAATAACAATATATCCGTGGTCAACCCCGCCGCACGGCCACATGCCCCTGAATATCAGACGGCAGACATCGCCCATGTTGCAGAATAACCATATATCGTAATCAACCCGGCCAAGACGGTCGCCGCCACGACCCGACTTCGGCCGCGATCGTGCCCTACCCGGGCACCCTGCTCGTATACGCGAGAATAGCAATGAACATACACAACATAAACACAAGTGTAAATAATGTACAACACAAAGCTAGCCGATATGACGCTTCCATAAAATAAACAAAGTCAAAAGTGCAACTTACAACTCGTTTACAAATTTCAACCACATATGTGAATACGCACTTAGAATAATAATCGTATGACAGTGGCTCGCCATACCTCGAATGTACATAATCTACAACATCGTGGAAAATCTGTACTAAAAGAAAGACAAGCCTCCGAGAACGGAGCTTCCGACGTCCAGAAGTGATCCTAAGAGCGTGGATCCGCAACTCGCTACTCCTTTCTCGCAGATTTAACGCACTCGAGGGGGGCGACACACATGCATTAAGTATGTAAATCGAAAGTACTGTAATTACATCATAAGTCAAAACCAAAGCCGAGACACGTATGAAAATCAAAATACAAGATAATCGGCTTGCTAACAATGAGTAAAATAGGTGTATACTTACAACGAAAAATAGGATTGACATCCTACTCGGGACTATTTCACCCGCATAGTCCCGTGGACTCGCGTGAGGTATTCTCGCACGGGACTATTTCACCCGCATAAGCCCTTACGACTCGCACGAGGTATTCCTCGCATAGGTCGGACCCGCCCGCACGGGACTATTTCACCCGCATAAGCCCTTATGGACTCGCACGAGGTATTCCTCGCATCGTGGTTAGCAAATCCACTAAATATACAATGCCACAATCCCGGAACGACCCCGCAACTAATAATATATCATTAGCCCAAATCCGCTTATCACACATAACATAAGCTCTATCGGCTTATCATGCAATATATAATCAAGTTAAGAAATCCCTAACTTCTTACTATTCTTGTTCATATACACTCTCATTTTAGTTTACCTAAGGCACTATCATGTCTTTTATAAAAATCCGAATTTAACCCAAAGTACTACGACTTCTATGCTTTTAAAATGACTCATTTCATTATAAAACTTCCAAGATACTAATAGCCGTAGTATCATGACAATTTCTTTTCAAGACAAGTCACAATGCTTTTAGAAATAAAATATGGCTTCTAAATCAAGTGACTCGTGTCTTATAAAACCTTAGGCAATCGATGCCTTAAAATCGAATTGCCTTCCATTAAATCAAGTCATTTATCTTTCCATAAAGTCAATATAACCAACTCCCATAAAGTCGTTATATTCACTTTATGCCTTAGTCATGTACAATTTCCTATCCAAGGACTTATACGCTTTTAAAACGACACAAGTATTACATACTTTAAAATTCTTCAAGCCCCTTATCTTTAACAAGACTTAAGACATCTTTAATATTCTCAAAGAAGTGAGTTAAATCTCCTAACTCACCCGACTCGGCCTTTCAGAAACAAGTAGAGTATGTCAAAGTCTCAGACGCTCACCGCACTATATACGTGAAACTAGTCATGCTCAAAGATAGGAAAAGTTCTACATACCTCTCTGGTCAAACCACTTGCCAAGTACAAAGTCCCGCCAGAGTACGTCAACCTATAATGTTCATAATACGCCTATTTAGGCCTTACTTCAATCGTAGAATATCATGTGTTAAGTCCCTATATTCTACGGAAAATCTGACAAAGACCTCCTTTGTATTTACTCACTTTGCCACCTCTTTCAAGGCCGGAATACAATAACCAAACAGCCCCATTTGGCTCACAACAATATAAAAGATAATCCAACGCAAATGACTAACTAAACAGCCCCAATTGGCTCACAATCAATATAGATAGTTCAATGCAAATGACTAACTAAACAAATTTCCAATTGGCTCACAATCAATATACAGGTAGTTCAATGCAAATGACTAACTAAACAAATTTCCCCAATTGGCTCACAATTTATATTCCAACCCAAATTTGTAGCATAACATGATAACAAGTCGATTTGATTATTATAACCATAATCCTTAAGTCAATGACATGCGATTTATTTCTAACAACGATTAACTTGTAATTCAACTTAGTCATGGCTTATTTTACATTTGATTTCCAAGGCTATGATCAATCCATTATTCGTATACTTCAATATAACAACTTCATGCTAGTAACATGCAAAGCTAACAACAATAAACTAGCTATTCTTGTAATACTTTCAAAAAAAACAAGATTATACCTCAAAGAGACCTAATCCAAGTCCAACCAAATCGCTTCCTTAGTAGTCTGTAACCTCCAAGCCACTTCAATCCTGTTGAGACCCTTAGAACAACACCACCAATTAACCTTCAAATTTCCAAACAAAACCTAGAAAACCCTTTAGGTTTTCGCTATGACTAACCCAAAACAATCTTTTTCCAAGATTTTTCTATTGAGACATGCTTATAATACACATAAGAACCTTGGTTTAAAGTGTGGAAACAAATGGACAAGAAACGAATTTTTTTCTTTTTCTCTCTAGTGAAAGCCGAGAGCCTTCCTTGTGTGGTCTTCAATTTGTGTAAAATTTCTAAGTGTAATGTCCTCTCTTGCTACTAGTATAATATAAAGGGTCATGGAGGGTTAAGATGCATCCAAATGTGAGGCTCGATAAGCTCGGCAAGTCAAGACTTATCGACTAATCGACTTGGTCAAGTTTGTCACGCCACACACTTGCAAGACTTTAGCCTTAGAAGACTTGAGGGAAATGACCATAATGGCCATGCCATTTCGTCCAAGGCATATCTAAGGGGGTGACACGGTCGCCTCCCATTCGTTACAATAGTACATTTTCCGACAATTCCATAATTTCCGATAAATTTCTACAAGTCTCAAATCCTTAACATTTGTGAGTTCTTACCTACGTTCTTAAGGCATGTCCTGCAATTACGGGGTGTAACATTCTTCCCCCCTTAGAAACATTCGTCCCCGAATGTTCTTTCGGAGTCAAACTAAATTAACGACATAGTTTCCTTTCACAACCCCGACATACCAAAAATGCCACTCATGGCCACTTAAAAGCATTTAAGCAAAAGAAACGCTTCAATTAACACCTGACCAGCAGTGGAAAATGAAATACCAAGGTATAGGAAATAAGCGAGATACCTCCTCAACATGTCCTCCTCCGCTTCCCAAGTCATCTCCTCCTGCTATCATTTCTCCACAGACTTCGACGGAAGCTACATCCTTGGTCCGCAGCCGTCGACCGGCGACGAGTATCGCTATGGACTCTCCTCATACGATAACCCTCTCACACCGGACCTCACTAGTAGGGAAAACTCGCCGATCACCGACACACTTCCGCAACATAGAGACATGGAAGACCGGATGTACCGCCTAACTCGACGGCATCCAACTCATAAGCAACCCGTCCCACTCTACTGACGATCCGTAGGCCCAATGTACTGGGCCGAAGCTTCTTCTTACCGAATCTCCTCACACCCTTCACGGGCGACACCTTCAAGAAGACCCAATCGCCTACCAAACTCCAAATGCCTTCGCCGATTATCCGCATATGACTTCGCCGACTGAAGCCGCTATCAGCCTCCCGGATAAGTTTCACTTATCCACACCGCTGCATCAAGTCCGCCAACTAATCGCACTCGCCACGCCGAACCAACCGACGGCGACTGCATTTCCGCCATATAAAGCCTCAGATGGCGCCATCTCAGATACCGGAATGGTAGCCGTATTATAAGCAACCTACAAGAGGCAATGATCCTCCCACTACCATCGAAATCAATCACGCAGCTCGCAAAGATATCCTCGTTGTTCGATAGCGCGCCCGCCGCCCGCTACCGAGGGTGAAATGTCAGGCCGAGACTCACCTGTCCCTAAACCCTTCTCGAAAGACCTCTGGTTAGCCAGAACCGGGCTCCCTATCGATATAATCGACACCGAACACCGCAGCCTCACTATCTCTGATGTACAACCGCATAGTCCTCACCAAAACGCCGCCCGATCGAAGGAAATGGGCTGATTTCACACCACAACAATAACCCAAATGGAGTCGCATTTCTCCGAGTACGAGGTAACCTCAGAATAAAGTCCATGTTGATCATCTCCCACTTCCAAGTCGGAATCTCAATAGATCGCAATAAACCATCGCCTTCGTGCTCGACTCGACTACCGGGCAATTAGACATCAGGCAACAAAACTCGCCACGCCCTCTTCGTGCCATCCCACCAATACAAACATCCGAGGTCATGGTACATCTTGGTCGACTTTGATGAATAGAATAACGAGCACCGCGCGCCTCCCTGACCGCCGTCGAGCCCTCGCCACATCGGAACACACAACCGCCTCAAATCTCAAAGACCCCATCAGCGCTACTCAATAGACTCTTCTCCTCCCAAGAGCCGTGATCTCGATATCGCACCAACACCGGGTCCTCAAACTGTCGATCTTCACCTCATCAATGATGGAAGACTCGCAACCTCACGAACCCGCACTTCACTATCGCTTCAGACGATCAATCGAACCCCAAGGCTCGCTAATCGTGGATTCGACGACCATGTCCCGCCTCTCGCCGCACTCTCGATAGGCTCCCATAGATCTACGACTCAAGGCATCAAGAATTACGCTGGCTTTCCCTGATGGTATAGAATATCAACATCATAGTCTTTCAAAGAACTCTAACCACCGCTCTCGCCTCAAATTCAGCTCCTCGCTCAAGATATACCTGAGGCTCTGTGGTCTGTATAAATATCCACATGAACCCCGCATAAATAGTGTCTCCAAATCTTCAAGGTATGAATAACCGCGCCAACTCTAAGTCACGGGTAGGTAATTCTCTCATGCTTCAGAATCGCCGAAGCATAGGCTATAACCTTGCCGTACGCATCGTAACACACCCTAGCCCGATACCCGAGGCATCACAATAGATCACGCACTCCATCTAACCTCCTAAGAGTAAGAACCGAGCCGTAGTCAACCTTTCTTTCAAAGAATCGAAACCCTTCTCGCAAGCCTCGCCCATCCGGAACTTGGCCGCTTTCCGAGTCACCTAGTCAATCTGCACAAATCGGCAACCGCTTCCACAAACTCGCGATAATAACTCGCCACCCTAAGAAATCGCGCACTTGGCCGAGAGTAGAGGTCTCGCCAAGACTGATCGCTTCACCTTTGCCGATCTACCCAACACCATCACCCACAATATGCCCTGTGAATGCCATCGAGGCCAACCAAAACTCACACTGGAGAACTTCGCGACAATCACGGCCCGAGAATCCTGGCATACCTCGCCGACCGCATGCTCCCGCTCCGTCCGCGAATAAACCAGATGTCATCGGCGAATACTATCACAAATGTATCCAAAATGGCTTGAACACCCGCTCATCAAATCCATGAATACCGCCGAGCGCTGTCAAACCGAAAGACATAACTCGAACTCATAAGGCCCATACCGGTCCCGAATGCGCTTTGGGATATCTCGCTTCTGACTAACTCGATGATAACTGCATCGCAGTCTATCTTTGAGAAACACTCGCACTCGCAATCGTCAAACAAATCATCAATCCCGGGAGGGGTACCTATTCTTAATGGTTACCTTATTCACCGCTCAGTAGTCAACACACATACGCAGCTGGCCCCATCCTTCTTCTTTACAAACAATACCGCGCTCCCTGCGGAGATACACTAGGCCCGGAGCAAAGCCTTTCTCCAAAGAAATCTTTCACCGGTCCTTCACCTCCTCAACTCCGCAGTGCCATCCTCAGATGGCGGAATGGAAATAGTCGAGTGTCCGCAACGTGTCAATACAAAACTCGATCTCCTCTCGTGAGGGATACCCTAAGATCATCCGGGAACACATCCGAAACTCCCTAACCATCGCAATCGATCAAGAACTGCACTTCACCAGACAAATACCCGAACCAGATGATAGATGTAACCCTTCTGCACCATCTTCCTAGCCTTGAGGTAAGAAATAAACCTACCCTACGCTGATGCCGTCGCTCTCCACTGATAATCGCTCGCCAGAAATCGAACCGAACCAACTCGTTTCTACAAATAACGCTGGCATAACAAGAAGCCAACCACCCATACCCATAATGACATCAAAATCGCCATCTCCACTTATCAAGTTCGCAAGGTCCGACGATCAGAATAAATACCGACAACCTCTATACACCCGCCGCCTAACACCGAATCACCATCGGCGTAGCTACCTCAAACGGCTCTATCGACACCGGTTTTATCCCGATTCTACCCGCAATAAGAGGGGACACATAGGACAAGGTAGAACCTGGATCTATCAATGCATAAACATCACACCAAATCGCGAATGTACCGCGACGACGCCGTGGAAGCCTCCGATCCCGGGCGGCCGGGTTAGAGAATATATGCGCGCTCGGGACCGCTAGAATCGAACTACCACCACGACTCTACCGCGCCCGCCCGTCCGCGAGTACTCGCCCGGGCGATAACCACGTAAGGAGAAGAAGACCCAAAGAATCGATCCCGCTTACCGTGGTTGCATCACCCATGCCGCTTCTAGACGGACAATCTTCTCTTCAAATGGCCCATCCGCCACAAGAGTAACAACCTCTCGCAGAACACGACACTCGCCGCGAGATCTATCAGACGAGCACACCGAGGCGCGGCGGTCTCGATCGGGCGAATCTTCGCCTTCAAATCTCAAGACTGAGCCCTCGACCGCCTCCCGATCGACCGCTGACGGACTCCCGCCAGAAAACCGTGGACGAGCACTCGCCGGGCCGGAAAGTGACCTGGCTCACGAGGCCGCCCGCCGAATCGCCTCGAGACCGATGCCCCGCCCTTCGGGCCGCTCGCGCTAACTGGGTCCTCCTTTCTATCTCGATCCTCGCAGATAGGCTCGCATCCTAGCAATGTCCATACCGGCCAAGAGCTACCCTAAGCATGCCAGGATCATATGACGGCCTAACCCCATCACATAACGATGACTTCTATCCGCCATGCTGCTACAATAGTTCGCATGCTCGCCAAGGAGTCAAACTCAGCCGCACTCCCTAACTGGCCCTCCTGCTTCGCCGCAAGGTCAAAAACTGCCTACTCGGGCCCTCCTCATCTCGAGGCAAAAGTGATCCATAAAGGCCTCAGAACTCCTCCCAAACACCGGAAGAGCATCATCACCTCTCGAAAGCAACCACGACTCAAACCAGCTTCAACGCAATATCGCGCAAACCCAGAAGAGGCTAGTGTAATGCACTGCCTCAAGCCCTAAGAACTCGCAGGTCCGTAGTCGCCGAACGAACTCCCGCGATCCTCATCGACACTAACCATAAAACTCGTGTGGATTACATCCTAAAAATCCCTAATCCGCAAACCGCCGGCTTAGCGGGCCGCCGCTCCTCGCTTGCCGCCGCTACTATACTAGTCAATAACCGACCGCTTCCCGTAGTTCTATACTCGCACCGGGCCGGGAACCGAGGGTCCGCATCTAACCTTCGAGCTACCGCCGCCTCGCCTCTAATACCGCCGGGCGTGGTCAACTCAACGACCCGCTTACTACCTCGTGCATAGTCCAGGCTCGAGCCCGTGACCTCTCGAGTACCGCTAGCGCCTCGCCGCCGCTTTGCCCTTCCGGGCCCCGGTCGCTTCCGCGAGGCATAGCTGCTTTCATAAGAAGAGGTCGAGAGGATTCAACCTAATAAGACACTCTCTAATGCACGATCTCGAGAGAGAAGAATGGAAACTAATCCTAAATGTCTCGTAGCCTCCTCGACATAGACGTGGTGCACAACACACCGATAATCAAGACTCTACTAGACACGGTCAGACACTTTCCGAGGACTAATCGCTCGATATCACTTTTGTCACGACTCACCTCAAGCCGCGATCGTGCCCTACCCGGGCACCTGCTCGTATACGCCGAGAATAGCAAATGAACATACACAACATAAACACAAGTGTAAATAATGTACAACACAAAGTTAGCCGATATGACGCTTTCCATAAAATAAACAAAGTCAAAAGTGCAACTTACAACTCGTTTACAAATTTCAACCACATACGTGAATACTGCACTTAGAATAATAATCGTGGCGGACAGTGGTCTCGCCATACCCCAATGTACATAATCTACAACATCGTGGAAAATCGTACTAAAAGAAAGACAAGCCTCCGAGAACGGAGCTTCCGACGCCCAGAAAGTGATCCTAAGAGCGTGGATCCGCAACTCGCTACCCTTTCTCGCAGATTTAACGCAGCTTCGAGGAAGTGGGTCAAGACACAATATGTACTAAGCATGTAAAATCGAAAGTACTGTAATTACATCATAAGTCAAAACCAAAGCCGAGACACGTATGAAAATCAAAATACAAGATAATCGTGCTTGCTAACAATGAGTAAAATAGGTGTATACTTACAACTAAAAATAGGATCGACATCCTACTCGGGACTATTTCACCCGCATAGGTCCCGTGGACCGCGTGAGGTATTCCTCGCACGGGACTATTTCACCCGCATAAGCCCTTACGACTCGCACGCAGGTATTCCTCGCATAGGTCGGACCCGCCCGCACGGGACTATTTCACCCGCATAAGCCCTTATGGACTCGCACGAGGTATTCCTCGCATCGTGGTTAGCAAATCCACTAAATATACAATGCCACAATCCCGGAACGACCCTTCGCAACGAATAATATATCATTAGCCCAAATCCTTATCACACATAACATAAGCTCTATCGCTTATCATGCAATATATAATCAAGTTAAGAAATCCCCTAACTTCTTACTATTCTTGTTCATATACACTCTCATTTTAGTTTACCTAAGGCACTATCATGTCTTTTATAAAAATCCGGGAATTTAACCCAAAGTACTACGTACTTCTATGCTTTTAAAATGACTCATTTCATTATAAAACTTCCAAGATACTAATAGCCGTAGTATCAAGTGACAATTTCTTTTCAAGACAAGTCACAATGCTTTTAGAAATAAAATATGGCTTCTAAATCAAGTGACTCGTGTCTTATAAAACCTTAGGCAATTGATGCCTTAAAATCGAATTGCCTTCCATTAAATCAAGTCATTTATCTTTCCATAAAGTCAATATAACCAACTCCCCATAAAGTCGTTATATTCACTTTATGCCTTAGTCATGTACAATTTCCTATCCAAGGGACTTATACGTTTTTTAAAACGACACAAGTATTACATACTTTAAAATTCTTCAAGCCCCCTTATCTTTAACAAGACTTAAGACATCTTTAATATTCTCAAAGAAGTGAGTTAAATCTCCTAACTCACCCGACTTGGCCTTTCGTAAAACAAGTAGAGTATGTCAAAGTTCAGACGCCTACCGCACTATATACGTGAAACTAGTCATGCTCAAAGATAGGAAAAGTTCTACATACCTCGCTTCGTCAAACCACTTGCCAAGTACAAAGTCCCGCCAGAGTACGTCAACCTATAATGTTCATAATACGCCTATTTAGGCCTTACTTCAATCGTAGAATATCATGTGTTAAGTCCCTATATTCTACTGGAAAATCTGACAAAGACCTCCTTTGTATTTACTCACTTTGCCACCTCTTTCAAGGCCGGAAATACAATAACCAAACAGCCCCATTTGGCTCACAACAATATAAAAGATAATCCAATGCAAATGACTAACTAAACAGCCCCAATTGGCTCACAATCAATATAGCAGATAGTTCAATGCAAATGACTAACTAAACAGCCCCAATTGGCTCACAATCAATATAGCAGGTAGTTCAATGCAAATGACTAACTAAAATTTCAATTGGCTCACAATTTATATTCCAACCCAAATTTGTAGCATAACATGATAACAAGTCGCATTTGATTATTATAACCATAATCCTTAAGTCAATGACATGCGACGGTTCTAACAACGATTAACTTGTAATTCAACTTAGTCATGGCTTATTTTACATTTCGGATTTCCAAGGCTATGATCAATCCATTATTCGTATACTTCAATATAACAACTTCATGCTAGTAACATGCAAAGCTAACAACAATAAACTAGCTATTCTTGTAATACTTTCAAAAAAAACAAGATTATACCTCAAAGAGACCTAATCCAAGTCCAACCAAATCGCCCTTAGTAGTCTGTAACCTCTCCAAGCCACTTCAATCCGCTTGAGACCCTTAGAACAACACCACCACCAATTAACCTTCAAATTTCCAAACAAAACCTAGAAAACCCTTTAGGTTTTCGCTATGACTAACCCAAAACAATCTTTTTCCAAGATTTTTCTATCGAGACACGCTTATAATACACATAAGAACCTTGGTTTAAAGCTGGAAACAAATGGACAAGAAACTAATTTTTTCTTTTTCTCTCTAGTGAAAGCCGAGAGCCTTCCTCGTGGTCTTCAATTTGTGTAAAATTTCTGTTGTAATGTCCTCTCTGCTACTAGTATAATATAAAGGGTCACTGAGGGTTAAGATGCATCCAAATGCGAGGCTCGATAAGCTCTGGCAAGTCAAGACTTATTGACTAATCGACTGGTCAAGTTTGTCACGCCACACACTTGCAAGACTTTAGCCTTAGAAGACTTGAGGAAATGACCATAACGGCCATGCCATTTCGCCCAAGGCATATCTATGGGGTGACACGTGTCGCCTCCCATTCGCTACAATAGTACATTTTCCGACAATTCCATAATTTCCGATAAATTTCTACAAGTCTCAAATCCTTAACATTCATGGAGTTCTTACCACGCTCTAAGGCATGTCCCGCAATTACGGTGTAATACCGATGCCCCTACATCAGACGGCAGATACGCCCATGTGACATCAACAACAAGACAAGAATCAAAATGGAAACATACCCGTGGAATTCTCCATCACCGCCAAAGACGCTCCAAGTAAGTTCTCAAGTCAACCTACCTCTATCGAGAGACGCCAGAATACGTAAATACCACACTTGCACAACAAAGGCTATCATCACAAGCATAGGCAAGTTTCACAACAACAAGCATAGGCAAGTTTCACAACAACAAGCATAGGCAAGTTTCACACAACTCAAAGTACTTTCATACATTAAATCTTTTAAAAGATTCGCTGATTTCACATAAGTCACACAATACCCGCAGATAAAATAGTGGATCATTTTTTAAATAAACCAAAACACTTACCTTGTAAAATCAAGTAACAACATTCTTTTCTTAAGTTCCCGCTTGCCTAGTTTCAATTACTCAAGCTTCTCATTTTCAAATGGTTTCATAGTTCCCAAACTTAATCACTGATTCCTTGTTAGAACAATCGAGTAATATATGTCTCACGCGAGAGTAGTTATTCTTGTTTACAACATTCTTATTACAAAGAGCATGATCTAGAAAATGTAATATCATTTTGTCTCATCTTAGTTTCTATGCAGACGGAGGTTTCTAATCGGTTTTAATACGATACATCATTATTCAATACATTTTCCTTTATTAACGCCGCAGTTGGTTTGTCGATACACATTCGATTCAAATCAAGAAACATTCTTAAGCCGTTATACCTAACTTCCCATAAAGCTAGTATAACTCTTAAGTTTTCAAAACCAAGTATTACTTCTTCTTTCAAAATGATTCAAAATCTTTTGAAATACTTCAAGTTCTTTATTAACACATAACAAGCCGCTTATAGTTCAAATCGCTTACCTTTTAAAGACCACAAGTATTTTCTACCAACATAAAGTCGTTATAACCAACTTCCCATAAAGCCGTTATAACACTTTATGTTTTAAACCAATCAAATACGCTTAGCACACGTGACGCTCACCGCACTACATAGTTCACACATATCATGCTGTAAGAGATAGGAAGAGGTTCACATACCTCGCGACGAGTATCGACTAATAGCAAAACGCCCAAGTACTTCCAACCGCCGCTACTCCTAAGCCAAGTAGATCGCGCCACACGAGTACTTCAACCTATAAGGCCACAAGGCGCTTATTAACATTTAGATCCCCTCAGAACATTCTACGTAAAATTCGCAAAGACTCTCCCCGCAACAACAGAAATCTCCTCCTCTATCGAGGCCTGGCCAAGCCAACCAGTGGGTTATACGCCTAACCCTAACGGGTACAATTCTACCCCACTGCATAACTACACAAGTCCATCAGAATACACTGTAATTACAGCTCAAGATTCTACTTTAAATTCAGCTTAAGTCATAAAGACATCGCCGTAAGTATTATTCGTGCTTAAGTCAAAAGACATCACGATAACTACGCTCGCCTATATATAGTATACTTCAACTATATATTCTAACAATATGTAATTTCCAATTACAATAGAGGACAAGATAATTACCTCGATAAGCCCATAATTATCCTAGTTAAAGTCGATCCCGGCAATCGCTTAGCTCCAACTCCGAGCGCCCAACCCGCCTAAACCACCCTTAGAAGCTTCTAACCAACTTCTACATACTACTCCAACAAACCACGGAGATTTTCCTGTGGTTTCTGTCAGGACCGACGGAAGCATAATAGTATATCCGGCTTTTCAGATAGGTATAACCTAGAATACTACAAGGTATAAGGCTAAGGTAATTGGGCATTATAACAATAATTTTGAGAGTATTTCTACCAAGAGAGTGGTATTATACTAAAGCAACTAGCAGTGGGTACCCCACGCCACACTACTGTGAGTGGAGAGGCTCTCGCCATGGCCTTTCAAAGCGGGAGAGTGCTCTTGACGAGAGTCAACAAGAGGGGAAGATGAGGGATTTTAACACTTAGGATCATTTAGGAACGGATGAATAAGTCTTCAAAGTGGACGGGTATTTATAGGCCAAGTGAAAGCCAACCAACGGCCAAGATCGAGCTGTTACACAGTTGTAAGGCCAAGATTCACCCAAGTGTCCTCGACCAACTACCACACAAAATATCCTACCAACTCCCTTGACCAACAAGGCCAATTCGCCCATCACATTACCGCCCACTCCCACCAATTGTAGGTGACAAGTGTCGCCTCTTGTGGTCCAAAATGTTTCGCCTCTAAAAATCCGCAAAAATAAAATGACATAGCCTAAATTCCCACGAAAGTCGTGGAAAACGCTTTCCGAAAAACGACTCTAAACGTGTCAGGAATAAAATTAATTCGCCAAGCCTTAGTACAAGTTTCAAATTTTCTACGCACGCCCCACGTACATACCAAAATACGGTATAATGCATAACGCCCATACAAGGCGCCATCTGCATTTCGTCCATACAAGACGACAACGCCCATACAAGGAGTCATTTGTATTTCGTCCATACAAGACGACAACGCCCATACAAAGCGTCATCTACATTTCGTCCATATAAGACGACAACGCCCATACAAGGCGTCATTTGCATCTCGTCCAAACAAGACGACAACGCCCATACAAGGCGTCATTTGCATCTCGTCCAAACAAGACGACAACGCCCATACAAGGCGTCATTTGCATCTCGTCCATACAAGACGACAACGCCCATACAAGGAGTCATTTGCATCTCGTCCATACAAGACGACAACGCCCATACAAGGCGTCATTTGCATCTCGTCCATACAAGCATTTACAACGCCATACAAGGCGCCATTTGCATCTCGCCCATACAAGACGCAACGCCATACAAGGCGCCATCTCGCATCTCGCCCATACAAGACGACAACGCCATACAAGACGCCATTTGCATCTCGCCCATACAAGACGATAACGCCATACAAGGCGCTATTTGCATTTCGCCCATAAAAGACGCATAACGCCATACAACGCGCTATTTGCATCTCGCCCATACAAGCATTTACAATTCCTATACAAGTGCGCCATCTCGCATTTCGGCCCATACAAGACGACAACGCCATACAAGGCGCTATTTGCATTTCGGCCCATACAAGCATTTACAACGCCATACAAGGCGCCATTTGTATCTCGCCCATACAAGCATTTACAACGCCATACAAGGCGCCATCTCGCATTTCGCCCATACAAGACGACAACGCCATACAAGGCGCCATCTCGCATCTCGCCCAAACAAGACGACAACGCCATACAAGGCGCCATTTGCATCTCGCCCATACAAGACGCACAACGCCATACAAGGCGCCATTTGCATCTCGCCCATACAGCATTTACAACGCCATACAAGGCGCTATTTGCATCTCGGCCCATACAAGCATTTACAACGCCATACAAGGTTTCATTCGCATCTCGCCCATACAGCATTTACAACGCCATACAAGGCGCTATTTGCATCTCGCCCAAACAAGACGACAACGCCCATACAAGGCGCTATTTGCATCTCATCCATACAAGACGACAACGCCATACAAGGCGCTATTTCAGATCTCGCCCATACAGCACGCATAACGCCATACAAGGCGCGCTATTTGCATTTCGCCCATACAAGACGACAACGCCATACAAGGCGTTATTCGTGATCTCGCCCATACAAGACGACAACGCCATACAAGGCGCCATTTGTATCTCGCCCATACAAGGCGCCATCCGCATTTCGCCCATACAAGACGCATTATTAACGCCATACAAGGCGCCATCTCGCATTTCGGCCCATACAAGACATAACGCCCATACAAGGCGCCATCTCGCATTTCGCCCATACAAGACGCACAACGCCATACAAGCGAGTCATTTGTATTTCATCCATACAAGACGACAACGCCATACAAAGCGCCATCTACATTTCGCCCATATAAGACGACAACGCCTATACAAGGCGCCATTTGCATCTCGCCCAAACAAGACGACAACGCCATACAAGGCGCTATTTGCATATCTCGCCCAAACAAGACGATAACGCCATACAAGGCGCTATTTGTATCTTCGCCCATACAAGATTTACAACGCCATACAAGGAGTCATTTGCATCTCGCCCATACAAGACGATAACGCCATAAAGGCGCTATTTGCATCTCGCCCATACAAGACATAACGCCATACAAGGCGCTATTTGCATCTTCGCCCATACAAGACGATAACGCCATAAGGCGCCATTCGCATCTCGCCCATACAAGACGCATAACGCCATACAAGACGCTATTTGCATCTCGCCCATACAAGCATTTACAACGCCATACAAGGCGCCATTTGCATTTTCGCCCATAAAAGACGATAACGCCATACAACGCGCCATTTGCATCTTCGCCCATACAAGACGCAATTCCCATACAAGGCGCCATCTCGCATTTCGCCCATACAAGCATTTACAACGCCATACAAGGCGCCATTTGCATTTCGCCCATACAAGCATTTACAACGCCATACAAGGCGCTATTTGTATCTCGCCCATACAAGCATTTACAACGCCATACAAGGCGCCATCTCGCATTTCGGCCCATACAAGACGATAACGCCATAAGGCGCCATCTCGCATCTCGCCCAAACAAGACGACAACGCCATACAAGGCGCTATTTGCATCTCGCCCATACAAGATTTACAACGCCATACAAGGCGCCATTTGCATCTCGCCCATACAAGACGACAACGCCATACAAGGCGCTATTTGCATCTCGCCCATACAAGACATTTAACGCCATACAAGGCTTCATTCGCATCTCGCCCATACAAGCATTTACAACGCCATACAAGGCGCTATTTGATCTCGCCCATGCAAGACGACAAAGCCCATACAAGGCGCTATTTGTATTTTCGCCCATAAAAGATGACAACGCCATACAACGCTATTATGTGCATCTCGCCCATACAAGCATTTACAAAGCCCATACAAGGCGTGTCATCTCGTGATTTCGCCCATACAAGACGACAACGCCATACATGCCATTTGCATTTCGCCCATACAGCATTTACAACGCCATACAAGGCGCCATTTGCATTTCGCCCATACAAGCATTTACAACGCCATACAAGGCGCTATCTCGATTTCGCCCATACAAGACGACAACGCCATACAAGGCGCTATTTGCATCTCGCCCAAACAAGACGCCAACGCCATACAAGGCGCCATTTGCATCTCGCCCATACAAGACGACAACGCCATACAAGGCGCTATTTGCATCTCGCCCATACACGCATTTATAACGCCATACAAGGCGCTATTTGCATCTCGCCCATACAAGATTTATAACGCCATACAAGCCGCCATCCGCATTTCGCCCATACAAGACAACGCCATACAAGGAGTCATTTGCATTTCGCCCATACAAGCATTTATAACGCCATACAAGGCGTTATTTGCATTTCGCCCATACAGACGATAACGCCATATAAGGCGCTTTTTGCATTTCGGCCCATACAAGACGATAACGCCATACAAGGCGCCATCTCGCATTCTTCCATACAAGCATTTATTAACGCCATACAAGGCGCCATCTCAGATTTCGCTCATACAAGACGATAACGCCATACAAGACGCATAACGCCATACAAGGCGCCATCTCGATCTCATCCACACAAGACGACAACGCCTATACAAGACGCCATTTGCATCTCGCCCATACAAGACGACAACGCCCATACAAGGCGCCATTTGCATTTCGCCCATACAAGACGCACAACGCCATACAAGGCGTTATTCGCATCTCATCCATACAAGACAACGCCATACAAGGCGCCATTTGCATCTCGCCCATAAGGCGCCATCTCGCATTTCGCCCATACAAGCATTTACAACGCCATACAAGGCGCCATCTCGCATTTCGCCCATACAAGACGACAACGCCATACAAGGCGCCATCTCGCATTTCGCCCATACAAGACGACAACGCCATACAAGCGAGTCATTTGTATTTCGGCCCATACAAGACGCATTTACAACGCCATACAAAGCGCCATCCGCATTTCGCCCATATAAGACGACAACGCCATACAAGGCGCCAATCAGATCTTCTCCCATACAAGCATTTACAACGCCCATACAAGCGCGCCATCTCAGATTTCGGCCCATACAAGACGATAACGCCGACATAAGACGATAACGCCATACAAGGCGCTATTTGTATGTCATCCATACAAGACGACAACGCCATACAAGGCGCTATTTGTATCTCGCCCATACAAGACGACAACGCCATACAAGGCGCTATTTGCATTTCGCCCATACAAGACGCATAACGCCATACAAGGCGTTATTCGTGATCTCGCCCATACAAGACGACAACGCCATACAAGGCGCTATTTCATCTCGCCCATACAAGGCGCCATCTCGCATTTCGCCCATACAAGCACGACAACGCCATTCAAGGCGCCATCTCGCATTTCGCCCATACAAGACGACAACGCCATACAAGGCGCCATCTCGCATTTCGGCCCATACAAGCATTTACAACGCCATACAAGCGAGTCATTTGTATTGGCCCATACAAGCATTTACAACGCCCATACAAAGCGCCATCTACATTTCGTCCATATAAGACGCATTACAACGCCCATACAAGGCGCCATTTGCATCTCGCCCAAACAGCATTTACAACGCCATACAAGGCGCTATTTGCATCTCGCCCAAACAAGACGACAACGCCCATAAGGCGCTATTTGCATCTCGCCCATACAAGACGCATAACGCCATACAGCGAGTCATTTGCATCTCGCCCATACAAGACGCACAACGCCATACAAGGCGCTATTTGCATCTTCGCCCATACAAGATTTACAACACTCATACAAGGCGCTATTTCATCTCATCCATACAAGACATTTACAACGCCATACAAGGCGCCATCTCGCATCTCGCCCATACAAGACGCACAACGCCATACAAGACGCCATTTGCATCTCGCCCATACAAGACGACAACGCCATACAAGGCGCTATTTGTATTTCGCCCATAAAAGACGCATAACGCCATACAACGTGTCATTTGTATTCGCCCATACAAGCATTTACAATGCCCATACAAGGCGCCATCTCGCATTTCGCCCATACAGCACGACAACGCCATACAAGGCGCTATTTGCATTTCGCCCATACAAGACGCACAACGCCATACAAGGCGCCATTTGTATCTCGCCCATACAAGACGACAACGCCATACAAGGCGCCATCTCGCATTTCGCCCATGTTACAGCATTTACAACGCCATACAAGGCGCCATTTGCATCTCGCCCAAACAAGACGCCAACGCCATACAAGGCGCCATTTGCATCTCGCCCATACAAGACGCACAACGCCATACAAGGCGCTATTTGCATCTCGCCCATACACGACGACAACGCCATACAAGGCGCCATTTGCATCTCGCCCATACAAGACGACAACGCCATACAAGGCGCCATTCCGCATTTCGCCCATACAAGCATTTACAACCCCATACAAGGCGCCATTTGCATTTCGCCCATACAAGACGATAACGCCCATACAAGGCGCCATTTGCATTTCGCCCATACACGACGATAACGCCACACAAGGCGCCATTTGCATTTCGCCCATACAAGACGACAACGCCATACAAGGCGCCATCTCGCATTCTTCCATACAAGCATTTACAACGCCCATACAAGGCGTTATTCAGATTTCGCTCTATAAGACGATAACGCCATACAAGGCGCCATCTCAGATTTCGCCTCATAGCACGACAACGCCATACAAGGCGCCATCTCAGATCTCGCCCAAACAAGACGACAACGCCATACAAGGCGCTATTTGATCTCGCCCATATAAGACGACAACGCCATACAAGGCGCTATTTGCATCTCGCCCATACAAGACGACAACGCCATACAAGGCGCCATTTGCATCTCGCCCATACAAGATGACAACGCCATACAAGGCGCCATTTGCATTTCGCCCATACAAGACGATACGCCCAACGCCATAAGGCGTTCTCGATCTCGCCCATACAAGCATTTACAACGCCATACAAGGCGCTATTTGTATCTCGCCCATACAAGACGATAACGCCATACAAGGCGTTATCTCAGATCTCGCCCATACAAGACGCATAACGCCATACAAGACGCTATTTGCATCTCGCCCATACAAGCATTTACAACGCCATAAGGCGCCATTTGCATTTCGCCCATACAAGACGCATTTACAACGCCATACAAGGCGTTATTCGTGATCTCGCCCATACAAGACGCATAACGCCATACAAGGCGCCATTTCATCTCGCCCATACAAGGCGCCATCTCGCATTTCGGCCCATACAAGACGATAACGCCATACAAGGCGCCATCTCGATTTCGCCCATACAGCATTTACAACGCCATACAAGGCGCCATCTCGCATTTCGCCCATACAAGACGCACAACGCCATACAAGCGAGTCATTTGTATTTCGCCCATACAAGACGACAACGCCCATACAAAGCGCCATCTGCATTTCGCCCATATAAGACGACAACGCCATACAAGGCGCCAATCAGATTCTCTTCCATACAAGACGACAACGCCATAAGGCGCCATCTCAGATTTCGCCCATACAAGACGATAACGCTGACAGCAAGACGCATACCAACGCCATACAAGGCGCCATTTGCATCTCATCCATAAGACGACAACGCCATACAAGGCGCTATTTGCATCTCGCCCATACAAGCACATAACGCCATACAAGGCGCTATTTGCATTTCGCCCATACAAGCATTTACAACGCCATACAAGGCGTTATTCGCATCTCGCCCATACAAGACGACAACGCCATACAAGGCGCTATTTCAGATCTCGCCCATACAAGGCGCCATCAGATTTCGGCCCATACAAGCACGATTAACGCCATTCAAGGCGCCATTCGCATTTCGCCCATACAAGCATTTACAACGCCATACAAGGCGCCATCTCGCATTTCGCCCATACAAGCATTTACAACGCCCATACAAGGCGAGTCATTTGTATTTCGCCCATACAAGCATTTACAACGCCCATACAAAGCGCCATCTACATTTCGCCCATATAAGACGCATAACGCCCATACAAGTATGCCATTTGCATCTCGCCCAAACAAGACGACAACGCCATACAAGGCGCTATTTGCATCTCGCCCAAACAAGACGATAACGCCATACAAGGCGCCATTTGCATCTCGCCCATACAAGACGCATAACGCCATACAAGGAGTCATTTGCATCTCGCCCATACAAGACGCACAACGCCATACAAGGCGCTATTTGCATCTCGCCCATACAAGACATTTACAACACTCATACAAGGCGCTATTTGCATCTCATCCATACAAGACGACAACGCCCATACAAGGCGCCATCTCGCATCTCGCCCATACAAGACGACAACGCCATACAAGACGCCATTTGCATCTCGCCCATACAAGACGACAACGCCATACAAGGCGCCATTTGCATTTCGGCCCATAAAAGACGCAACGCCATACAACGTGTCATTTGCATCTCGCCCATACAAGCATTTACAATGCCCATAAGGCGCCATCTCGCATTTCGGCCCATACAAGACGCATTTACAACGCCATACAAGGCGCTATTTGCATTTCGCCCATACAAGCACGACAACGCCATACAAGGCGCTATTTGCATCTCGCCCATACAGCATTTACAACGCCATACAAGGCGCCATCTGCATTTCGGCCCATACAAGACGACAACGCCATACAAGGCGCCATTTGCATCTCGCCCAAACAAGACGCCAACGCCATACAAGGCGCCATTTGCATCTCGCCCATACAAGACGACAACGCCATACAAGGCGCCATTTCAGATCTCGCCCATACACGCATTTACAACGCCATACAAGGCGCTATTTGCATCTCGCCCATACAGCATTTACAACGCCATAAGGCGCCATCTCGCATTTCGGCCCATACAAGCATTTACAACCCCATACAAGGCGCTATTTGCATTTCGCCCATACAAGCACGATAACGCCATACAAGGCGCCATTTGCATTTCGCCCATACACGATTTATAACGCCACACAAGGCGCCATTTGCATTTCGCCCATACAAGACGCACAACGCCATACAAGGCGCCATTCGCATTCTTCCATACAAGACGCACAACGCCATACAAGGCGCCATCTCGTATTTCGCCCATACAAGACGATAACGCCATACAAGGCGCCATCTCAGATTTCGCCCATACAAGACGACAACGCCATAAGGCGCCATCTCGCATCTCGCCCAAACAAGACGACAACGCCATACAAGGCGCTATTTGCATCTCGCCCATATAAGACGACAACGCCCATACAAGGCGCTATTTGCATCTCGCCCATACAAGCATTTACAACGCCATACAAGGCGCTATTTGCATCTCGCCCATACAAGATGACAACGCCATACAAGGCGCTATTTGCATTCGCCCATACAAGACGCATTTACAACGCCATACAAGGCGCTATCTCGCATCTCGCCCATACAAGCATTTACAACGCCATACAAGGCGCCATTTGCATCTCGCCCATACAAGACGACAACGCCATACAAGGCGCCATTTTCATTTCGCCCATAAAAGACGACAACGCCATACAACGCGCCATTTTCATCTCGCCCATACAGCACTACAACGCCATACAAGGCGCCATCCGCATTTCGCCCATACAAGACGACAACGCCATAAAAGGCGCTATTTGCATTTCGCCCATACAAGACGACAACGCCATACAAGGCGCCATGCATTTCGCCCATACAAGACGCACAACGCCATACAAGGCGCCATCTGCATTTCGCCCATACAAGACGACAACGCCCATACAAGGCGCCATTTGCATCTCGCCCAAACAAGACGCCAACGCCATACAAGGCGCCATTTGCATCTCGCCCATACAGCATTTACAACGCCATACAAGGCGCTATTTGTATTCGCCCATACAAGACGATAACGCCATACAAAGCGCCATCTCGCATTTCGCCCATATAAGACGACAACGCCATACAAGGCGCTATTTGCATCTCTTCCATACAAGATTTATTAACGCCCATACAAGGCGTCATCTGTATTTAGTCCATACAAGACGATAACGCCGATACAAGACGACAACGCCCATACAAGGCGTCATTTTCATCTCATCCATACAAGACGACAACGCCCATACAAGGCGTCATTTGCATCTCGTCCATACAAGACGACAACGCCCATACAAGGCGTCATTTGCATTTCGTCCATACAAGACGACAACGCCCATACAAGGCGTTATCTGCATCTCGTCCATACAAGACGACAACGCCCATACAAGGCGTCATTTCATCTCGCCCATACAAGGCGCCATCTCGCATTTCGCCCATACAAGATTTATTAACGCCATACAAGGCGCCATCTGCATTTCGCCCATACAGCATTTACAACGCCCATACAAGGCGCCATCTCGCATTTCGGCCCATACAAGCATTTACAACGCCATACAAGGCGAGTCATTTGTATTGCCCATACAAGCATTTACAACGCCCATACAAAGCGCCATCTACATTTCGCCCATATAAGACGACAACGCCATACAAGGCATCATTTGCATCTCGCCCAAACAAGACGACAACGCCATACAAGGCGCCATTTGCATCTCGCCCAAACAAGACGACAACGCCCATACAAGGCGCTATTTGCATCTCGCCCATACAAGATTTACAACGCCATACAAGCGAGTCATTTGCATCTCGCCCATACAAGACGCATAACGCCATACAAGGCGCTATTTCCATATCGCCCATACAAGACGACAACGCCATACAAGGCGCTATTTGCATCTCGCCCATACAAGCATTTACAACGCCATACAAGGCGCCATCTCGCATCTCGCCCATACAAGACGACAACGCCATACAAGACGCCATTTGCATCTCGCCCATACAAGACGACAACGCCATACAAGGCGCTATTTGCATTTCGCCCATACAAGATTTATAACGCCATACAAGGCGCTATTTGCATTTCGCCCATACACGCATTTAACGCCACACAAGGCGCTATTTGCATTTCGCCCATACAAGACGACAACGCCATACAAGGCGCCATCTCGCATTCTTTCCATACAAGCATTTAACGCCATACAAGGCGCCATCTCAGATTTCGCCCATACAAGACGATAACGCCATATAAGGCGCCATCTCAGATTTCGCCCATACAAGCATTTACAACGCTTCATACAAGGCGCCATCTCGCAACTCGCCCAAACAAGACGACAACGCCATACAAGGCGCCATTTGCATCTCGCCCATATAAGACGCACAACGCCATACAAGGCGCCATTTGCATCTCGCCCATACAAGACGCACAACGCCATACAAGGCGCGCCATTTCATCTCGCCCATACAAGATGACAACGCCATACAAGGCGTTATTTGCATCTCGCCCATAGCATTTACAACGCCATACAAGGCGCCATCTCGCATCTCGCCCATACAAGACGACAAAGCCCATACAAGGCGCTATTTTCATTTCGCCCATAAAAGACGCATAACGCCATACAACGCGCTATTTGCATCTCGCCCATACAAGACTACAACGCCATACAAGGCGCCATCCAGATTTCGGCCCATACAAGACGACAACGCCATAAAAGGCGCTATTTGCATTTCGCCCATACAAGACGATAACGCCATACAAGGCGCCATGCATTTCGTCCATACAAGACGACAACGCCATACAAGGCGCCATCTGCATTTCGCCCATACAAGACATTTACAACGCCATACAAGGCGCCATTTGCATCTCGCCCAAACAAGCACGCCAACGCCATACAAGGCGCCATTTGCATCTCGCCCATACAAGACGACAACGCCCATACAAGGCGCCATTTGCATCTCGCCCATACACGACGACAACGCCATACAAGGCGACATTTGCATCTCGCCCATACAAGACGCATACAACGCCATACAAGGCGCCATCCGATTTCGCCCATACAGCAAGACAACGCCATACAAGGCGCCATTTGCATTTCGCCCATATAGACGATAACGCCATACAAGGCGCCATTTGCATTTCGCCCATACAGCATTTATAACGCCACACAAGGCGCCATTTGCATTTCGCCCATACAAGATGCAGAACGCCATACAAGGCGCCGTCGCATCTCTTCCATACAAGACGACAACGCCCATACAAGGCGCCATCTGTATTGCCCATACAGCACGATAACGCCCATACAAGGCGCCATCTCGCATTTCGCCCATACAAGACGACAACGCCATACAAGGCGCCATTTGCATTTCGCCCATACAGCATTTACAACGCCATACAAGGCGCCATTTGTATCTCGCCCATACAAGCATTTACAACGCCTATATAAGGCGCCATCTGCATTTCGCCCATACAAGACTACAACGCCATACAAGGCGCCATTTGCATCTCGCCCAAACAAGACGCCAACGCCATACAAGGCGCTATTTGCATCTCGCCCATACAAGCATTTACAACGCCATACAAGGCGCCATTTGCATCTCGCCCATACATTTACGCATAACGCCATACAAGGCGCCATTTGCATCTCGCCCATACAAGCATTTACAACGCCATACAAGGCGCCATCTCGCATTTCGGCCCATACAAGCATTTACAACCCCATACAAGGCGCCATTTGCATTTCGCCCATACAAGACGATAACGCCATACAAGGCGCTATTTGCATTTCGGCCCATACACGACGATAACGCCCACACAAGGCGCCATTTGCATTTCGCCCATACAAGACGACAACGCCATACAAGGCGCCATCTCGCATTCTTCCATACAAGACGACAACGCCATACAAGGCGCCATCAGATTTCGCCCATACAGCACGATAACGCCATACAAGGCGCCATCTCAGATTGGCCCATACAAGCATTTACAACGCCATACAAGGCGCCATCTCGCATCTCGCCCAAACAAGACGACAACGCCATACAAGGCGCCATTTGCATCTCGCCCATATAAGACGACAACGCCATACAAGGCGCTATTTGATCTCGCCCATACAAGACGACAACGCCATACAAGGCGCTATTTGTATCTCGCCCATACAAGATGACAACGCCATACAAGGCGCTATTTGCATCTGCCCATACAGCATTTACAACGCCATACAAGGCGCCATCTCAGATCTCGCCCATACAAGACGACAACGCCCATACAAGGCGCCATTTGCATCTCGCCCATACAAGATTTACAACGCCTATACAAGGCGCTATTTTCATTTCGCCCATAAAGACGCATAACGCCATACAACGCGCTATTTTCATCTCGCCCATACAAGACTACAACGCCATACAAGGCGCCATCTCGCATTTCGCCCATACAAGACGACAACGCCATAAAAGGCGCCATTTGCATTTCGCCCATACAGCATTTACAACGCCATACAAGGCGCCATGTGCATTTCGTCCATACAAGACGACAACGCCATACAAGGCGCCATCTCAGATTTCGCCCATACAAGACGACAACGCCATACAAGGCGCCATTTGCATTCGCCCAAACAAGACGCCAACGCCCATACAAGGCGCCATTTGCATCTCGCCCATACAAGACGACAACGCCATACAAGGCGCCATTTGCATTCGCCCATACAAGCATTTATAACGCCATACAAAGCGCCATCCGCATTTCGCCCATATAAGACGATAACGCCCATACAAGGCGCCATTTGCATCTCTTCCATACAAGACGCATTAACGCCATACAAGGCGCCATTCAGATTTAGTCCATACAAGACGATAACGCCGATACATAAGACGCATAACGCCATACAAGGCGCCATTTTCATCTCATCCATACAAGACGCATAACGCCATACAAGGCGCTATTTGCATCTCGCCCATACAAGACGACAACGCCATACAAGGCGCCATTTGCATTTCGCTCCATACAAGCATTTACAACGCCCATACAAGGCGTTATTCATCTCGCCCATACAAGACGACAACGCCATACAAGGCGCCATTTCAGATCTCGCCCATACAAGGCGCCATTCGCATTTCGCCCATACAAGACGATAACGCCATACAAGGCGCCATCTGCATTTCGCCCATACAAGCATTTACAACGCCATACAAGGCGCCATCTATTTCGCCCATACAAGACGATAACGCCATACAAGGAGTCATTTGTATTTCGCCCATACAAGCATTTACAACGCCCATACAAAGCGCCATCTACATTTCGCCCATACAAGATTTACAACGCCATACAAGGTATCATTTGCATCTCGCCCAAACAAGACGCATACAACGCCATACAAGGCGCTATTTGCATCTCCCAAACAAGACGATAACGCCATACAAGGCGCTATTTCATCTTCGCCCATACAAGACGACAACGCCATACAAGGCGCCATCTCGCATCTCGCCCATATAAGACGACAACGCCATACAAGGCGCCATTTGCATCTCTTCCATACAAGACGACAACGCCATACAAGGCGCCATCTCAGATTTAGTCCATACAAGACGATAACGCTGATAAGACGCACAACGCCATACAAGGCGCTATTTTCATCTCATCCATACAAGATTTACAACGCCCATACAAGGCGCCATTTGCATCTCGCCCATACAAAGCATTTACAACGCCATACAAGGCGCTATTTGCATTTCGCCCATACAAGACGACAACGCCATACAAGGCGTTATTCGCATCTCGCCCATACAAGACGACAACGCCATACAAGGCGCTATTTGCATCGCCCATACAAGCGCCATTCAGATTTCGTCCATACAAGACGACAACGCCCATACAAGGCGCCATCTGCATTTCGTCCATACAAGACGACAACGCCCATACAAGGCGCCATCTGCATTTCGTCCATACAAGACGACAACGCCCATACAAGGAGTCATTTGTATTTCGTCCATACAAGACGACAACGCCCATACAAAGCGTCATCTACATTTCGTCCATATAAGACGACAACGCCCATACAAGGCATCATTTGTGTTATACCCCGTAGTTCCAGGGTATGTATGCGAGGACGACGCATTTGAGAATACGCATGTAAAGATCGAAAGGAAGAAAGAGGCGATTTTTTCCACTAAAAGTTTCCGCTTTTGTGAAGGAAAAGGTTCGTTAACGGGAATCGATTCCCGTGATTTGGTATTCTGACTTCGAATATTAGAGAATTATGGAATTTTATTTTCTAAGTGGTCACGCTGGGCCCACGAGAAATTTACGCTTTGTGGGGCCCGCTTGATTTTGAGATTTTGGCCGCTTTGGATATTTTCTAAGACTAAATATTTTGATTTAATCGGGGCACACGTGTCACCCCACGTGGCACCTTTGGGCCGAAATATGTTTGTGCACAACACTTGCTAGAGTCGTTGACGAAACGCTTTCACGCCTTTCGTAGGGAATTTCCGCTATGTCATTTAGTATTTTTGCGGATTTTTCCGAGAGACGAAACATTTTGACCAACGGAGGGCAACACTCACACCTCCAAGTGACGGACTTGAAACGCAATATGGCCGATTGAGTCGCTAACTGTCAAGTTGCGTAAGATATTTTGTAAGTTGCCGCTGGCGACACTTGCCCAAATCCTCACCCTACACTCGCCTTGCACTTGTCTTCATCTTCGCCATCGTCACAAGGCTTGACCTATAAATACCCTCCCTTCAAGACTAATGCATTCACAAAATTGCCTAAGTCTCGAGAGCCTTCCTCCCTTTTCGAGGCCCTCGTCGAGAGTCCCCAATGGTAGGCAGGGCAGCACCCCCTCCTTCAAGGCGTGGGTACCCCTAGCCTAGTTGCTTTCGTGATAATACCCCTTTCAGGTATAGAAATACTTCCAAGTAGTTATAATGCCCAAATTACCTTAGCCTTATACCTTGTCAGATCCTAAGGTTATACCTTTACGAAAAAGCCTGTAAATACTATTATACTTCCCGTCTCACAAAACCGAAACCCTAGGAAAATCTCCATAGTCCATTGAGTATTGTGTGTGTTGGTTAGAACTTCTGGTGGTTTGAGCCGGGTCGAGCGCTGAGTCGAGCTAAACGATTGCCCAGATCGACTTTATGCTTGATAATTACGGGCTTATCGAGGTAATTATCTTGTCCCCTATCAGAATCGATATTACATGTCAGAGTATATAGTTGAAGTATACTATATATAAGGCTGAATCAGAATTACATAGACTCAGACAAAGAGACTTGCAAAGTACGTGGATTAGAATTGCACTGCTAGTGGTTAGACGATAACCCCGTCGCTCGATAGCCTACCCATGTAGAGGAGATCTACGCGGCCATGGGAGGTGCCGCCAATTTCCAGAGAATGTTCTACGATGTTAATAAGCGCGGCCTTATAGGTCAAGATTACGCCATGCGCTCTACTTGGCGGCCGAGTAGCCGACGCTGAGGTACGGAGCATTTTGCTATTAGTCGATAATCGCCGCGAGGTACGCGAACCTCTTCCTATCTCCTCTAGCATGATATGGTGAACTATGTAGTACCAGAGACATACGTGCTAAATGTATTCGATTGTTTAAAACATAAAGTGTTATAACGCTTTATGGGAAGCTGGTTATAACAAATTTTATGTAGATAAGAAAACACTTTGTGGTTTTTAAAAGGTAAATGATTTGTTTATAATCGCTTGACGGTGATCATAAAGATCTTGAAGTATTTCAAAAGATTTCTCAAATCGCTTTGAAAGAGAAGTAATACTTGGTTTTTGAGAACTTAAGAGTTATACTA
Source organism: Przewalskia tangutica (assembly GCA_029844215.1). Taxonomy (NCBI): domain Eukaryota; kingdom Viridiplantae; phylum Streptophyta; class Magnoliopsida; order Solanales; family Solanaceae; genus Przewalskia; species Przewalskia tangutica. The sequence continues at coordinate 111,730 of JAQGDG010000188.1, read as the reverse complement.
GCTTTACGGGAAGTTAGGTATAACTACTTAAGAACGCTTTACCGATTTTGGAAATCGTGACGTGTATCGACAAACCACCGCATAATTAATAAAGGAAATGTTTTGAATAATTACATTATTAAAACCAAAGAGAAACTTCCATCCGCATGTGTTAAGATGAGACAAAATGATATTTCCTAGATCACGGTCATTGAATAAGATTGTTATAAACAAGAATATCCTACTCACGATAAGGCTTATGTTTCTCCGATTGTTTAAAAGAGAATTATATTCTTAAATGAATAAAGCTATGAACTTAAACCTTTCTAAAATAAGAAACGTGAACATTTGAAATTAGGCAAACTTGACGCTTGGAAAATAACGTTGTTACTTGATTTTACAAAGGTAAGAGTTTTGGTTTTCTTAAAAGGATAGTCACTCTATTTTTATACTACGTATCAGGTGACTTATGTGAAAGAAACCGATCTTTTAAAGATTTAATGTGAAGTACTTTGGGGTTAGATAATTCAACTTGTTAGTAGAAAGTACCTTGCGTGAATACTTTATTGTATTGGTTGTGTTGGCTGGTGATAGCCTTGTAAGACTTTCTTGTTGCTTTGATAAGTAAACGGTTAGGACGCTACGGTGTTAGTATTCGCGATGCTCAGCGGGTTTCTCGATTGCGCTTATTAACTATCAATGCGTTATGATAGTATTGCGGCATTCATCTCGAGATGATTCCGGTTGTCGCCTCCGACGCGGGTAGACTCAGCGTCGACGGACCTATGATTCGAGAATACCACGCAGTCCCGGCCTATGCGGAACTACGAGTTCCGTGTTAGTGACGCCCTTACGGGCACGCGTCTCGCGCTACGCGGATCGCGGTCCGTGACGACGCCGGAGTAGCTACCTCGACGGGGACGCCTACGCGGCCGACGAGATTGGCCTACGCGAGTCAGCGGAAGTTCCAGTGACTAGACGCGCACATTAGATATCGCGCAAGCGGCCGCCTTTGATCACGTGACGCCTAGACAGATCTTATGATACGCTTCATGACCTTGTTGGTACTGCTGGCAGTAGCCGGCTATGCCTTCGCATTTACCCCAGACGGTGTTATTATGGCACGCGGGACTCGTGTTCATGTGTGTTCCTTGGAACTTTATATCATAAACCGCCTAGCAATGAGGAACGGTCCCACGCACGATTGACAAGGGCGCGAGACCCACCGTTATGTTCTTCGTGATAACTGAGGCGAGTCCCCGACTTGATATGATCGCTAGTTATTGTAAAATCAGAGTTTGGTTATCATACACGCTCCCGCTTTATAGACTATTATGATTTCATTTGCGTGATTTTTAGTTTCACATACTTGCACTGCCAGATCGACTTCCTTCGGGCCGCGCTCATGCCGCAGTCGAGGTACACCCGCCGGTCCTAGCTCGTGGTCACAGCTCAGCTGCTTGGGAAGCTCCGCTTTCTCCGAGGCTTATCACGCGTAGTCCCGTCAGAGTGTTTACATTCGTGGCTCATGGGCCCCGCCCCGCCATCGTTGTCATATCATTTCTGTGAGGTCTGTAATCGCTACAAGTGTGGTTTGTAAAAGGATTAAACCGTTTCTTTTGTAAAAGAGGTTATTTATATACGCTAAGGCAAGTTTTCACAGATTATTGTTTTATATTTCGTTATCTCATGTTGTTGTTTTATGTTCCACTGACACTGATGTTGGTCACTAGGTGCCCGGTAGGCACCACCACGCCCGCCGGTCGTGACAAAAGTGGTATCGAGCGCTTAATCCTCTGAAAGTGTCTACTGCATCGATCCAAGAAGTCTTGATTATCGCGTGTTGTGCACCACATCAATAATCGTGAGGCTATAGGATATTTAGGATTGGTTTCATTCTTCTCACTGAGATCGCGCCTTAGAGTCAGGTTGTAAGTCAACCTCCGACTAAATCCTTTCCTTATCGCTATGCTCCGCGCAGGCAACCCGCCTGTGAGGCAAGGCACTGAGGAGCCGCGAGTAGAGTTCAGGTGGCGAGGGCACGTGCCAAATCATTACCTGTGGTAGTGCTTCATTCGGGATTTCGCGACGCCACTAGCCCCAAGCAGAGTTTAAGCACGGCGACGCAGCTCATCGCGCCATGATACGTGAACCTTCGCCCACGACCGAACCGAGAGTATAGATTGCAAGAGACAACCTTGTTACTAGCTATGGATTTGGCTACAGAGTACCGATGTATCGCGAGTCTCACGACTACCTAAGAAAGCGGACGTGCAAGAGTAATTCTTCACTGGGCTTCGAGCATGGCTCGTACGCTTATGCGCAGCAGTCGAGAAACGAGAGATCGACGGTTAACCAGTGGATGTAAGAGGCCGAGCAGCAAGTGTCCTTCAGAACTTTCGCGAGTACGCCTTAAGTGCTATGTTCGATAAGAAAGGTGTTAGTTGTGATTAGAAATCACGCGGGTTAACCGAGTAAGATTTGGGGGATAGAGGCGCGAGCCTTAGAGTGTTATACGAAAGACCTTAGAGGTGCGCCATCTCGAGAAAGGTGTAGTGTTATGTTTGACTTTATAGGAGTGCATAGTGCACGCGAGCCATGCTCGTGGGATAAGTCCCCGAGTAGCATGATTTGAAAGAAGCGTAGTCGAGCCAAGAACATCGCTGTGTTTTCGTAACGTGTTTAGTAAGATTGTTCCTTCGGGAGATGGTATTTTGCGCCACGGTCGTGGTCGAGGCTACGACGTCAACCCGCGTAGGTTCAGCGCGGGTCGGGCGGTGGTCCTCTTGTGTTAGGGTCATGAGGGTGTTAGGCCCATGTTTAGTTAGCCGCCGCAAGTTCGTGGACGCGCTCGACCTGGTCGGGCCGACGGGGCAGCCTATCGTGTTCTTCGGTCGTGTCGCTCTGGCAGTTGTTGATGTTATCCGGTGCGTCGCGAGGTTGCACGGTGCCTACCTTCACCTTATGCCGACAAATGAGCCTGTGGTACTACTGCTTTCTTCTCGAGTTTGTACTGTGCAGGCTAGAACTCGCAGTCTCAGACGCATTCGCCGCCTCGCCGTTGTTTTGATTTCGTGGGTAGCCGCGAGGATCGCTGTTCCTGGGGGAGTGTTTAAGCTACCATTTCGTTGTTCTGATGTCGCCTCGTGACGCCTAGGGCGTAAATGCAAGTCACGGCCGATTGGTTCGATGTCGCGGTGGTTCGATAGTCGTTCAGCTTGTTCCACAGATCGCGATACGCGGCTTGTCTAGAAGAAGTTCGACACCGCATAATCGCATGATAATCTGCGACGACGCTTAGAGTTCGTGTCGACGGTCGGTCTTCTTGAAAGTACCACCCCTGACAGGTGTGACGAGTTTTGGAAATGTATGAACTTAGCCCGAGTTACTTGGGCCCTGAGTTCATGTGAAGTTAATAGGCCGATTGCCTATATGTTAGCATTTGCCGTCCGATTTAGAGGAAGGACGCCCGCCTTTCAGATTGTTATGTTCGGAAAGTATCAAGATCCATCCGCACGTTCCCGCTAATGATGACCACGCTAGAGATAGTAACCCCGAAGTTGATACTAAAGCAGACGTAAATGTGGTAGCACTGAGCGCACGACGCCTTCAAAGGATCGTGACGCAGCCTGGCACCATTTGTCGGGTCGCCGAGCAAGGCTCGCGACAAAGTGACAAAGTAGTATTATTTGTGGTGATGTTAGAGGTGTTTCTCGTGACTTAGATGTAAGTTTTGGCGCAGTGTTTCCATGGCCGTGTATGGCAGATTGTTTCGTATAAGAGTGAAGACTATAATCGGCGACGCTTGTTTTGAGATTTGAAGCGAACATTCGACGAACGTTTCTGCTGGAAGAATGTTATACCCGTAGTTCCGTGGTATGATGCGAGGACGCATTTGACGAGAATACGCATGTAAAGATCGAAAGGAAGAAAGAGGCGATTTTTTTCCACTAAAAGTTTCCGCTTTTTGTGAAGGAAAAGGTTCGTTAACGGGAATTGATTCCCGGATTTGGTATTCTGACTTCCGAATATTAGAGAATTATGGAATTTTATTTTCTGTTGGTCACGCTGGGCCCACGGAGAAATTTACGCTTTTGGGGCCCGCTTGATTTTGAGATTTTGGCCGCTGGATATTTTCTAAGACGAAATATTTTGATTTAATCGGGGCGACACGTGTCACCCCACGTGGCACCTTTCGGCCGAAATATGTTTGTGCACAACACCCTGCTAGAGTCGCCGACTAAACGCTTTCACGCCTTTCGTAGGGAATTTCCGCTATGTCATTTAGTATTTTTATGGATTTTTCCGAGAGACGAAACATTTTGGACCAACGGAGGGCAACACTTGTCACCCTCCGCGATGGACTTGAAACGCAATATGGCCGATTGAGTCGCCAACTCGTCAAGTTGTTGTAAGATATTTTGGTGCAAGTCGCCGCGACACTTGCCCAAATCCTCACCCTACACTTGCCTTTGCACTTGTCTTCATCTTCGCCATCGTCGCCAAGGCTTGACCTATAAATACCTCCCTTTCAAGACTAATGCATTCACAAAATTGCCTAAGTCTCAGAGCCTTCCCTCCCCTTTTCGCAGCCCTCGTCGAGAGTCCCCTGGGTAGGCCGAGGGCAGGCACCCCCTCCTTTCAGGTGTGGCCGCGGGCACCCCTAGCCTAGTTGCTTTCGTGATAATACCCTCAGGTATAGAAATACTTCCAAGTATCATTATAATGCCCAAATTACCTTAGCCTTATACCTTGTCAGATCCTAAGGTTATACCTTTACGAAAAGCCCGTAAATACTATTATACTTCCTGTCATTACAAAACCGAAACCCTAGGAAAATCTCCATAGTCCGCCGAGTATTGTGTGTGTTGGTTAGAACTTCTGGCGGTGGTTTAGAGCCGGTCGAGCGCTTCTGAGTCGAGCTAAACGATTGCCCAGATCGACTTTACGCTGATAATTACGGGCTTATCGAGGTAATTATCTTGTCCCCTATTGTAATTGGATATTACATGTCAGAGAGTATATAGTCAAGTATACTATATATAGTCTGAATCAGAATTACATAGACCAGATTACAAAGAGACTCAGGTAGTAGTACCGCGGATTAGAATTGTACTGCTAGGTTAGACGATAACCCCCGTCGGCTCGATAGCCTACCCGATAGAGAGGAGATCTACGCGTCATGGGGAGGTGGCCAATTTTCAGAGAATGTTCTACGATGTTAATAAGCGCCTTGTGGCCTTATAGGTCAAGTACTACGCTGGCGCGTTTCTACTTGGCTGGCCGAGTAGCCGACGGCTGAGGTACTGAGCATTTTGCTATTAGTCGATAATCGCCGCGAGGTACGTGAACCTCTTCCTATCTCCTCTAGCATGATACGTGTGAACTATGTAGTACGGTAGACGCATACGTGCTAAATGTATTCGATTTAAAACATAAAGTGTTATAACGCTTTACGGGAAGTTGGTTATAACAGTTTTATGTAGATAAGAAAACACTTTGTGGTTTTTAAAAGGTAAATGATTTGTTTATAATCGCTTGACGGTGATCATAAAGAATCTTGAAGTATTTCAAAAGATTTCAAATCGCTTTGAAAGAGAAGTAATACTTGGTTTTGAGAACTTAAGAGTTATACTAGCTTTACGGGAAGTTAGGTATAACCGCTTAAGAACGCTTTTACCGATTTTGGAAATCAGGACGTATCGACAAACCATCGCAAATACATTAAAAGGAAATGTTTTGAATAATTAAGTATTATTAAAACCAAAGAGAAACTTCCATCCGCATGTAAGCTAAGACGACAAAATGATATTTCCTAGATCATGGTCAGAATAAGATTGTTATAAACAAGAATATCCTACTCACGTATAAGGCTTATGTTTCTCCGATTGTTTAAAAGAGAATTATATTCTTAAATGAATAAAGCTATGAACTACTAAACCTTTCTAAAATAAGAAACGTGAACATTTGAAATTAGGCAAACTCGACGCTTGGAAAATAACGTTGTTACTTGATTTTACAAAGGTAAGAGTTTTGGTTTTCTTAAAAGGATAGTCACTCTATTTTTATACTACTGTATCAGGTGACTTATGTGAAAGAAACCGATCTTTTAAAGATTTAACGTATGAAGTACTTGGGGTTAGATACCTAACTTGTTAAGAAAGTACCTTGCGTGAATACTTTATCGTATTGGTCGTTGGTTGGTGATAGCCTTGTAAGACTTTCTTGTTGCTTTGATAAGTAAACGTGTTAGACGCTACGTGTTAGTATTCGTGATGTTTGCGCGGCGGGTTTCTCGATTGTGCTTATTAACTATCACCGTTATGATAGTATTGCGGCATTCATCTCGAGATGATTCCGGGTTGTCGCCTCCGACGCGGTAGACTCAAAGCGTCGATGGACCTATGATTCGAGAATACCTCACGCAGTCCCGGCCTATGCGGAACTACGAGTTCCGTGTTAGCGACGCCCTTTACGGGCACGCGTCCTCGGGCTACGCGGATCGCGTCCGTGACGACGCCGGGAGAGCTACCGACGCGGGGACGCCTACGCGGGCCGAGATTGGCCTACGCGAGTCGCGGAAGTTCCGTGACTAGACGCGCACATTAGATACCGCGCAAGTGGCCGCCTTTGATCACGCGACGCCAGACAGATCTTATGATACGCTTCATGACCTTGGTACCGCTGGTGCAGTAGTCGCCATGCCTTCGCATTTACCCCAGACGGCAGTTATTATGGCACGTGGGACTCGTGTTCATGTGTTCCTTGGAACTTTTATATCATAAATCGCCAGCTGAGGAACGGTCCCACGCACGATTGATGCCATGGGCGAGACCCATCGTATGTTCTTTCGTGATAACTGAGGCGCGAGTCCTCGACTTGATATGATCGCTAGTTATTGTAAAATCAGTAGTTTGGTATCATACATGCTCGCTTTATAGACTATTATGATTTCATTTGTGATTTTTAGTTTCACATACTCTGCACTGCAGATCGACTCCTTCGGGCCGCTCACGCCGCAGTCGAGGTACACCGCCGCTGGTCCTAGCTCTCGTGGTCACGCTCAGTTGCTGGGAAGCTCCGCTTTCTCCGAGGCTTATCACGCGTAGTCCTCGTCGTAGTGTGGTTTACATTCGTGGCTCATGGGCCCCGCCCCGCCATTGTTGTCATATCATTTCTGAGGTCCAGTAGTAATCACAAGTGTGGTTTGTAAAAGGATTAAATCGTTTCTTTTGTAAAAGAGGTTATTTATATACGCCTAAGGCAAGTTTTCGCTGCATTATAGTTTTATATTTCGTTATCTCACGTTGTTGCTTTATGTTCCATTGACACTGATGTCAGGTCACTAGGTGCCCGGTAAGGCACCACCACGCCTGGTCGTGATAATTTGCATCTCGCCCAAACAAGACGACAACGCCATACAAGGCGCCATTTGCATCTCGCCCAAACAAGACGACAACGCCATACAAGGCGCCATTTGCATCTCGCCCATACAAGACATTTACAACGCCATACAAGGCGCCATTTGATCTCGCCCATACACGCACGACAACGCCATACAAGGCGCCATTTGCATCTCGCCCATACAGACGCATACAACGCCATACAAGGCCATCTCGCATTTCGGCCCATACAAGACGACAACCCCATACAAGGCGCCATTTGCATTTCGCCCATACAGCACGATAACGCCATACAAGGCGCTATTTGCATTTCGCCCATACACGCATTTATAACGCCACACAAGGCCATTTGCATTTCGCCCATACAGCATTTACAACGCCATACAAGGCGCCATTTGCATTTCGCCCATACAGCATTTACAACGCCCATACAAGGCGCCATTTGCATTCGCCCATACAGCATTTACAACGCCATATAAGGCGCTATCCGCATTTCGCCCATACAGACGACAACGCCTATACAAGGCGCCATTTGCATCTCGCCCAAACAAGACGCCAACGCCATACAAGGCGCCATTTGCATCTCGCCCATACAAGCATTTACAACGCCATACAAGGCGCTATTTGATCTCGCCCATACACGCATTTACAACGCCCATACAAGGCGCTATTTCAGATCTCGCCCATACAAGACGACAACGCCATACAAGGCGCCATCTCGCATTTCGCCCATACAAGCATTTACAACCCCATACAAGGCGCTATTTGCATTTCGCCCATACAGCATTTATAACGCCATACAAGGCGCTATTTGCATTTCGCCCATACACGCACGATAACGCCTACACAAGGCGCCATTTGCATTTCGCTCATACAAGACGACAACGCCATACAAGGCGCCATTCGCATCTCTTCCATACAGCATTTACAACGCCCATACAAGGCGCTATCTCAGATTGCCCATACAAGACGATAACGCCCATACAAGGCGCCATCTCAGATTGGCCCATACAGCATTTACAACGCCATACAAGGCGCCATCCGCATCTCGCCCAAACAGCATTTACAACGCCATACAAGGCGCCATTTGCATCTCGCCCATATAAGACGACAACGCCATACAAGGCGCTATTTGCATCTCGCCCATACAAGACGCACAACGCCATACAAGGCGCCATTTGCATCTCGCCCATACAAGCATGACAACGCCATACAAGGCGCCATTTGCATCTCGCCCATACAAGCATTTACAACGCCATACAAGGCGCCATTCCGCATCTCGCCCATAAGACGACAACGCCATAAGGCGCTATTTGCATCTCGCCCATAGCAAGACGACAACGCCATACAAGGCGCCATTTTCATTTCGCCCATAAAGACATAACGCCATACAACGCGCTATTTTCATCTCGCCCATACAAGACTACAACGCCATACAAGGCGCCATCTCGATTTCGGCCCATAAAGACGACAACGCCATAAAAGGCGCCATTTGCATTTCGCCCATACAAGACGACAACGCCATACAAGGCGCCATGTGGCATTTCGCCCATACACATTTACAACGCCATACAAGGCCATCCGCATTTCGCCCATACAAGCATTTACAACGCCATACAAGGCGCTATTTGCATCTCGCCCAAACAAGACGCCAACGCCATACAAGGCGCCATTTGCATCTCGCCCATACATTTACAACGCCATACAAGGCGCCATTTGCATCTCGCCCATACAAGATTTATAACGCCATACAAAGCGCCATCTCGCATTTCGCCCATATAAGACGATAACGCCATACAAGGCGCCATTTGCATCTCTTCCATACAAGACATTAACGCCATACAAGGCGCCATCTCAGATTTAGTCCATACAAGACGATAACGCTGATATAAGACGCATAACGCCATACAAGGCGCTATTTTCATCTCATCCATACAAGACATTTACAACGCCATACAAGGCGCCATTTCAGATCTCGGCCCATACAAGACGACAACGCCCATACAAGGCGCCATTTGTATTTCGCCCATACAAGACGACAACGCCATACCAGCGTTATCTCAGATCTCGCCCATACAAGACGACAACGCCATACAAGGCGCTATTTCATCTCGCCCATACATGCCATCTCGCATTTCGCCCATACAAGCATTTAACGCCATAAGGCGCGCCATCTCGCATTTCGCTCCATACAAGCATTTACAACGCCATAAGGCGCCATCTCGCATTGGCCCATACAAGCATTTACAACGCCATACAAGCGAGTCATTTGTATTGGCTCCATACAAGACGACAACGCCATACAAAGCGCCATCTACATTTCGCCCATACAAGACGACAACGCCATACAAGGTATCATTTGCATCTCGCCCAAACAAGACGACAACGCCATACAAGGCGCTATTTGCATCTCGCCCAAACAAGACGACAACGCCATACAAGGCGCCATTTGTATCTCGCCCATACAAGCATTTACAACGCCATACAAGGCGCCATCTCAGATCTCGCCCATATAAGACGACAACGCCATACAAGGCGCCATTTCAGATCTCTTCCATACAAGCATAACGCCATACAAGGCGCCATCTCAGATTTAGTCCATACAAGACGATAACGCTGACATAAGACGCACAACGCCATACAAGGCGCTATTTTCATCTCATCCATACAGCACGACAACGCCATACAAGGCGCTATTTGCATCTCGCCCATACAAGACGACAACGCCATACAAGGCGCCATTTGCATTTCGTCCATACAAGACGACAACGCCATACAAGGCGTTATTCAGATCTCGCCCATACAGCACGCACAACGCCTATACAAGGCGCCATTTGCATCTCGCCCATACAAGGCGCCATTCGCATTTCGCCCATACAAGACGATAACGCCATACAAGGCGCCATCTCGCATTTCGCCCATATACAGCATTTACAACGCCATACAAGGCGCCATCGCATTTGGGCCCATACAAGACGACAACGCCATAAGGCGAGTCATTTGTATTTCGTCTATACAAGACGCACAACGCCATACAAAGCGCCATCTACATTTCGCCCATATAAGCATTTACAACGCCATACAAGGCATCATTTGCATCTCGCCCAAACAAGACGATAACGCCATACAAGGCGCTATTTGCATCTCGCCCATACAAGACGACAACGCCATACAAGGCGCCATTTGCATCTCGCCCATACAAGCATTTACAACGCCATACAAGACGCTATTTGCATCTCGCCCATACAAGCATTTACAACGCCATACAAGGCGCTATTTGCATTTCGGCCCATACAAGACGATAACGCCATACAAGGCGCCATTTGCATTTCGCCCATACACGACGATAACGCCACACAAGGCGCCATTTGCATTTCGCCCATACAAGACGCATAACGCCATACAAGGCGCCATCTCGCATCTCTTCCATACAAGACGCACAACGCCATACAAGGCGCCATCTCAGATTGCCCATACAAGCACGATAACGCCATACAAGGCGCCATCTCAGATTTCGCCCATACAAGACGCACAACGCCATACAAGGCGCCATCTCGCAACTCGCCCAAACAAGACGACAACGCCATACAAGGCGCCATTTGCATCTCGCCCATATAAGACGACAACGCCCATACAAGGCGCTATTTGCATCTCGCCCATACAAGACGACAACGCCATACAAGTGCGCTATTTCAGATCTCGCCCATACAAGATGACAACGCCATACAAGGCGTTATTTGCATCTCGCCCATACAAGCATTTACAACGCCCATACAAGGCGCCATTCGCATCTCGCCCATACAAGACGACAACGCCCATACAAGGCGCTATTTTCATTTCGCCCATAAAAGACGCATAACGCCATACAACGCGCCATTTGCATCTCGCCCATACAAGACTACAACGCCCATACAAGGCGCCATTCGCATTTCGCCCATACAAGACGACAACGCCATAAAAGGCGCTATTTGCATTTCGGCCCATACAAGCATTTACAACGCCATACAAGGCGCCATGCGCATTTCGCCCATACAAGCTTACAACGCCATACAAGGCGCCATCTCGATTTCGCCCATACAAGACGACAACGCCATACAAGGCGCCATTTGCATCTCGCCCAAACAAGACGCCAACGCCATACAAGGCGCCATTTGCATCTCGCCCATATAAGACGCATTTACAACGCCATAAGGCGCGCCATTTGCATCTCGCCCATACACGACATTTACAACGCCATACAAGGCGACATTTGCATCTCGCCCATACAAGCATTTACAACGCCATACAAGGCGCCATCTCATTTCGCCCATACAAGAAGACAACGCCATACAAGGCGCCATTTGCATTTCGCCCATACAGCATTTATAACGCCATACAAGGCGCTATTTGCATTTCGGCCCATACAGCACGATAACGCCACACAAGGCGCCATTTGCATTTCGGCCCATACAAGATGAGAACGCCATACAAGGCGCCGTCGCATCTCTTCCATACAAGACACAACGCCATACAAGGCGCCATCTCAGATTTCGCCCATACAAGACGATAACCCCATAAGGCGCCATCTCAGATTTCGCCCATACAAGACGCATAACGCCCATACAAGGCGCCATCTCGATCTCGCCCATACAAGACGACAACGCCATACAAGGCGCCATTTGCATCTCGCCCATACAAGACGCATAACGCTTATACAAGGTCACACGACCCGACTCAAGCTCACATCGTGCCCTACTCCGGGCACCCTTATGTATACATCGAGAAAATCAGCGGAACATACATGAAACTTATAAAATAAAACAACAAGAATAAAACAACAAAGTTAGCCGACAGTGGCTACCTTCCCGAACGCATACATAAACGGCTAGCTTGCCTTTCTTTACAAATCGACTCCACAAAATGTGACTACGCACTTAAGAATTATAATCACAAGTGACAGGCTCGCCATACCCCGAATGTACATAAGTCTACCATATCGTGGAAACTGCATCAAAAGATAAGCCTCCGTTGAAAGCGAGCTTCTTTCCAAAATCGAACAGATCCTAAGAGCAAGGATCACCAACCTGGTACCTATAACTCATGGCATTTAACGCACTTTCTGGCGGGTCGCATAACAAAAATTTAGTATGGAATGTAAATAAAATGCAATAACCAAATCAGATTCAGATAAAAGAATGTCCTTTTAACTCAAATCAATCATATATTAACTGCCTTTTCCTTCTTTCAATAAAATTAACAACATATTCATACATACATACTTAAGAGTTTAATTCACTTTTTCACATAACTTACATATCTTACATAACATAATCCACCCATTACAGGGACTTTATTTGGGAGCTTACTTTGATTATCCATACGCGATAACGCATCCGCCCATTCATGGACACGGTGTACTCATAAATCATGTGGCATAATCCGCCCGCCCGGGCTTGCATCGTGGGAATCACGTAGCATAATCCGCCCGCCCGGGCCTTGCATCGTGGAATCATGTAGCATAATCCGCCCGCTCATGGCCTGTAAGATGACGAACCCGACCCATGCAAGGCTCTGGTAATATGGCGTAATCCGCCCATGTGGTAGGCTCGTGTATTTCATAACGTAATCCGCCTATTCGTAGGCTCCTGTATTTCATAACGAATCCGCCTATTCGTAGGCTCCTGTGATTTTCCTTACATAACATTTTTAAACCATCTTTTCACTTCTTCTTAAGTCGCCATAACAACTTCCCATAAAGCTATTATAACAACCATTCATTTTAGAGAACTTATGTCACTTTTATTCTTACAACATTTAGGAAAACGGATCCAAAGATACTACGTACATACATACTTAAAAAGAATCAGACGCTTAAAACTTCATAATCCTTAAAAGACAATCAAAGTTCTTAATCTTCATACTTCATAACATACTTCCTTTAAAGCCCAATTACTTATACAAAAACATATAAAGTTCCATACCTTCCCAAAACCAAGTAATTCATTCCCTTAAAATCATATAACTTCAAGTCATTTTCGAACATAAAATCCACTTACTTACTTTAAACAAATCAAGACACATAGCCTTTAAATCAAATCTCATAACTTCCTAACCGTTCTTACCAACGTCTCCCATAAGACCTAGTAAGGACTTAGGACAATTTAAACATACTCTTAACTTAGATTCAACAATGTAAATACTTCTTAACTTCTAAGAGTAGAAGGAATCTTGAAATACTATCACAAGGAGATTTCATACGTAGGATCATGCCAAAGAAAGAAGAGGTTCACATACCTCGCGACGACTAGCGACAAGTTGCAAAAAGGCTCCAAAGTACTTCAACCTATAATGGCCACAATACGTCCATTAACCTCTTAATTCAAACGTAGAATATTCTAAGTGCTAAGTCGCTAAATTCTACGGAAAATCGGACAACACCTCCTTTGTTTCTACTCACTTTGCCACATTTTTCAAGGCCGAATACAATAACCAAACAGCCCCAATTGGCTCACAACAATATAGAAGGTAGTCTAGTACAAATGAATAACCAAACAACCCCAATTGGCTCACAATTTGTATGTAGTCCAATACAATCAATAACAAACTAATACAAACTACAAGTCCAAATTCGACCACCTTGAGTTCAACAATACTAATTCTTATCCAATTTCCATTTCAATCCAACTTGGTAGCATAACATAATATCTAGTCGCAACCAATTATAACTACTATAATCTTCTAGTCAATTACACGACGCATTCTAATAACGATCAAATTGTATTCCAACTTAACATGACTTACTTTTCATTTCGAACTTAAGCTACAAGTAATCCATAATACTTACAAACTTCAACTTAACAACTTTATGCTAGCAACATGTAAAGCTAACAACAACAATATAAATAATCTTGTAACACTTTCAAAGAACAAGATTATACCTCAACGAATTGTAATCCAATCTTCAAAACCGGTTGCTCCTTAGCAACCTGTAGCCTCATCAAGACACCTCAATCCGCCTCGAGACCCTTAGAACCACACCAACAACTTTCCTTCAAACCTCCAATCCAAAACCTAGAAAGCCACTAGGTTTTCACTTTATGACTAACCCAAAACTAACTTTTTCCGAGATTTTTCTATCGAGATAAGCTTTACACTACCCTCAAGAACCTCGGTTTAAAGCGTGGAGTTTAATGGACAAGAAACAAATTTTTTCCTTTTGAAAGGCATGGAACCCGAGAGTAACTTGTAGGGGTTCTTGAAATTCTTGCAAATTTTTCTGTGTCAGGTTTCTCTCATGCTACTACTAGTATTATAAAGGGAAATGAGGGTCAAGATGCAAACAATTGGGTGGTTTGATGATCTCTTATTAAATATCAAGGCTAAGGGTCCATTGACCAAGTCAATTATGTCAAGCTCTTCAAGTGCAAGACTTGTCTTCCTAACAAGCGGTCAAATGACCCTTATGTCCAAGATCAATTCGCCCAAGTCGCTAAGGGGTGACACGGTCGCCTCCCATTCACAAAATAATACGCTTTCCGACAATTCCATAATTCTAAATTTTTACAAGTCTCAAATTTAACATCATGAAGTTCTTACGCACGCTCTAAAACACGCCCCGCAATTACGGTGTAACATTCTTCCCTTAGAAACATTCGCCCCGAATGTTCTTTCTGAGTCAAACTTATAATTAGCGACATAGTTTCCTTTCACAACCCCGACATACCAACAATGCCACACATGGCCCTAATACTCGCACACGCATCTCTCGCCCATCATAAGCCCAAACGATGTTACCTTTTCGCATTTCCAACTCCTTCTAACATACATACATAACTTCAATATTATCCGTTTAATACTTAAACATAAAATAACCTTATCATGCATACAGATCGTAGAAGGGTCAAGATATACTGATTCATATAGGCGGTTCAAAGGACCGCTAAAATGGAAACTTCCACCACGACTCGCCACGGCCGCCGCTGGATGAACATCCCGCCTAGCTACATCAAGGCGTAAGAACCCGCAATCGATCCAGACTTTATATCCTCCCGCAACTCTCCTACTAGACAATCCTCAACATATGGCCCCCGACGCCACAGCAAAACAGCACCAGAGCACGACGACATTCCCTACGGTGACGCCGCCACACTGCGGAACATCGAGGGAAGAGGGCCCCGACCGCCTGTAACCCATGCGCGATACGGTCCAAGCTCGAGCTCGACCGCCCCGACTACCCGGCCGATCTAACCTCCGCCGTAAAATCGAAGGAGCACTGCGCGGCCCGAATCAGACCTAGCTCGCCGAGGCTCTCCGCCTTGAAAATCACCTCAACCTCGCTGCCCCGCCTTCGGGCCGGGCTCGCTCGGCCCTCCTCTCTCTCCTCGCCCTCGATCCTCAGGCATAAGTTCAGATCTCCGCACATCCATTCTCGGCCAAGGGCTACTCCTGTGCAAGCAAAGGATCATATAACTGCTCAGCCCCATAACATAGCGATGAACTCTATCACCATGTTAGCTACAATAGTATGCGATAACCGCCAAGGAGTCAAACTCTGCTATACTCTCTCGATAGTCCTCCTGCTCTACCTCAAGGTCAAGAACTGGTTTACCCGGCTCTCTCATCTCGTGAGGCAAAAGTGATCCATGGCCTCAGAAACTCCTCCCAAACACCGGAAGAGAATCATCACCTCTTGAAAGCAACCACGACTCAAACTACTTCAACGCGATATCGCCAGAACCTGCAGGAGGCTAGCATAATGCATCGTCAAGCCCTAAGAACTCGCGCGTCCGTCAGAGCTTCCGAACGAACTCCTCGCGATCCTCATCGCACTCGATCCATAAAACTCGTGTGGATGACATCCTAGAAAATCCCTAATCCGCAAACCGCTGGCCCAAAGGGGTCGCTTCCGAAGGCCGCTCGACTACTATATCGGCCAATAACGGACCGCCTCGTAGTTCTATACTCGCACCGGCCGCGGAATCGAGGCTCGTACGAATCTTCGAGCTACCGCCGCCTCGCCTTCTAATATCGCCTGGCTTAACTCGCCGACCGCTTACTACCTCGTGCATATTCTGCGCCCGACTCGTAACTCTTCGCGACCATCGCAACTCTCGCCGCTTTGCCCTCGGGCCCTCGGTCGCTTCCGCGAGGCATAGCTGATTCACATACATAAGAATACGCCGAGACGATCAACCTATTAATACAAATTTACCGCACGATCTCAGAGTGAGAAGAATGGAAACTAATCCTAAATGTCTCGTAGCCTCCCGACATAGACGTGGTGCACAACACACCGATAATCAAGACTTACTAGACACGGCCCAGACACTTTCCGAGGACTAATCGCTTCGATAATACTTTTGTCACGACTCACCCTGCTCGCATCGTGCCCTACCCGCACTCTTACTGTATACATCGAGAAAATCAGCGAACATACATGAAACTTATAAAATAAAACAACAAGAATAAACAACAAAGTTAGCCGACAGGCTACCTTCCCGAACGCATACATACATAAACGGGTTGCCTCCTTTCCTTTACAAACCGACTCCACAAATGTGACTATGCACTTAAGAATTAAAATCAATGACAGGCTTCGCCATACCCCAATGTACATAAGTCTACCATATCGTGGAAACTGCACTAAAAGATAAGCCTCCGTTGAAAGCGAGCTTCTTTCCAAAATCAACAGATCCTAAGAGCAAGGATCACCAACCTGGTACCTATAACTCGCGGCATTTAACGCAGCTCGGGCTGGGTCAAGATAACAAAAATTTAGTATGGAATGTAAATAAAATGCAATAACCAAATCAGATTCAGATAAAAGAATGTCCTTTTAACTCCTCAAATCAATCATATATTAACTGCTCCTTTCCTTCTTTCAATAAAATTAACAACATATTCATACATACATACTTAAGAGTTTAATTCACTTTTTCACATAACTTACATATCTTACATAACATAATCCGACCCATTATGGAGGACTTCTTATTTGGGAGCTTACTGATTATCCATACGTGATAACGTAATCCGCCCATTCATGGACACGGTACTCATAAATCATGTGGCATAATCCGCCCGCCATGGCCTTGCATCCGTGGAATCACGTAGCATAATCCGCCCGCCTCGGGGCCTGCATCGTGGATTCACGTAGATAATCCGCCCGCCGCGCCTTGCAGAAGATGACGAACCCGCCTATGAAGGCTCGGTAATATGGCGAATCCGCCTACGTGTAGGCTCTGTATTTCATAACGTAATCCGCCTATTCGTAGGCTCTGTATTTCATAACGAATCCGCCTATTCGTGAGGCTCTGTGATTTTCCTTACATAACATTTTTAAACCATCTTTTCACTTCTTCTTAAGTCGCCATAACAACTTCCCATAAAGCTATTATAACAACCATTCATTTTAGAGAACTTATGTCACTTTTATTCTTACAACATTTAGGAAAACGGATCCAAAGATACTACGCATATACATACTTAAAAAGAATCAGACGCTTAAAACTTCATAATCCTTAAAAGACAATCAAAGTTCTTAGTCTTCATACTTCATAACATACTTCCTTTAAAGCCCAATTACTTATACAAAAACATATAAAGTTCCATACCTTCCCAAAACCAAGTAATTCATTCCTTTAAAATCATATAACTTCAAGTCATTTTCGAACATAAAATCCACTTACTTACTTTAAACAAATCAAGACACATAGCCTTTAAATCAAATCTCATAACTTCCTAACCGTTTACTAACGCCTCCCATAAGACCTAGTAAGGACTTAGGACAATTTAAACATACTCTTAACTTAGATTCAACAATGTAAATACTTCTTAACTTCTAAGAGTATGAATCTTGAAATACTATCACACGGAGATTTCATACGTAGGATCATGCCAAAGAAAGAAGAGGTTCACATACCTCGCGACGACTAGCGACAAGTTGCAAAGACTCCAAAGCACTTTCAACCTATAATGGCCACAATACGCCCATTAACCTCTTAATTCAAACGTAGAATATTCTAAGTGCTAAGTCGCTAAATTCTACTAAAATCTGACAAAGACCTCATTTGTTTCTACTCACTTTGCCACCTTTTCAAGGCCGAATACAATAACCAAACAGCCCCAATTGGCTCACAACAATATGTATGTAGTCTAGTACAAATGAATAACCAAACAGTTCCAATTGGCTCACAATTTGTATGTAGTCCAATACAATTGAATAACAAACTAATACAAACTACAAGTCCAAATTCGACCACCTTGAGTTCAACAATACTAATTTTATCCGATTTCCATTTCAATCCAACTTGGTAGCATAACATAATATCTAGTCGCAACCAATTATAACTACTATAATCTTCTAGTCAATTACATGCGACGATTCTAATAACGATCAAATTGTATTCCAACTTAACATGACTTACTTTTCATTTCGAACTTAAGCTACAAGTAATCCATAATACTTACAAACTTCAACTTAACAACTTTATGCTAGCAACATGTAAAGCTAACAACAACAATATAAATAATCTCAGAACACTTTCAAAGAACAAAATTATACCTCAACGAATTGTAATCCAATCTTCAAAACCGGTTGCTCCTTAGCAACCTAGAGCCTCATCAAGACACCTCAATCCGCCTCGAGACCCTTAGAACCACACCAACAACTTTCCTTCAAACCTCCAATTCAAAACCTAGAAAGCCACTAGGTTTTCACTTCATGACTAACCCAAAACTAACTTTTTCCGAGATTTTTCTATTGAGATAAGCTTTACACTACCCTCAAGAACCTTGGTTTAAAGTGTGGAGTTTAATGGACAAGAAACAAATTTTTTCCTTTTGAAAGGCATGGAACCCGAGAGCAACCTAGGGGTTCTTGAAATTCTTGCAAATTTTTCTAAGTGTTGGCTCTCTCATGCTACTACTAGTATTATAAAGAGAAACTGAGGGTCAAGATGCAAACAATCGGGTGGTTTGATGATCTCTTATTAAATATCAAGGCTAAGTGGGTCCATTGACCAAGTCAATTATGTCAAGCTCTTCAAGTGCAAGCCTTGTCTTCCTAACAAGCGGTCAAACGACCCTTATGTCCAAGATCAATTCGCCCAAGCTCACTTAAGGGGGTGACACGTGTCGCCTCCCATTCACCAAAATAATACGCTTCCGACAATTCCATAATTCCGTTAAATTTTTACAAGTCTCAAATTTAACACTCATGAAGTTCTTACGCACGCTCTAAAACATGTCCTGCAATTACGGTGTGTAACAAATGCGTCATTTGCATCTTGTCCATACAAGACGACAACACCCATACAAGGCTTCATTTGCATCTCGTCCATACAAGACGACAACGCCCATACAAGGCGCTATTTGCATCTCGCCCATACAAGATTTACAACGCCATACAAGGCGCTATTTGCATCTCGCCCATACAAGCATTTACAACGCCCATACAAGGCGCCATTTGTATTTCGCCCATAAAACACGATAACGCCATACAACGCGCCATTTGCATCTCGCCCATATAAGCATTTACAACGCCATACAAGGCGCCATTTGCATCTCGCCCATACAAGGCGCCATCTGCATTTCGCCCATAAGACGCACAACGCCATACAAGGCGCCATTTGCATTTCGCCCATACAAGACGACAACGCCATACAAGGCGCCATTTGCATTTCGTCCATACAAGACGACAACGCCATACAAGGCGCCATCCGCATTTCGGCCCATATTAAGACAACGCCATACAAGGCGCTATTTGCATTTCGCCCATACAAGACGATAACGCCATACAAGGCGCCATTTGCATTTCGCCCATACACGCATTTATAACGCCACACAAGGCGCCATTTGCATTTCGCCCATACAAGACGATAACGCCATACAAGGCGCGCCATCTCGCATTCTTCCATACAAGCATTTACAACGCCATACAAGGCGCCATTCAGATTTCGCCCATACAAGATGATAACGCCATACAAGGTATCATCTGATTTCGCCCATACAAGACGACAACGCCATACAAGGCGCCATCTCGCATCTCGCCCAAACAAGACGCATAACGCCATACAAGGCGCCATTTGCATCTCGCCCATATAGCACGACAACGCCATACAAGGCGCTATTTGCATCTCGCCCATACAAGACGACAACGCCATACAAGGCGCCATTTGCATCTCGCCCATACAAGACGCACAACGCCATACAAGGCGCCATTTGCATCGCTCCATACAAGACGCACAACGCCATACAAGGCGCCATCTCGCATCTCGCCCATACAAGACGATCACACGACCCGACCTCAAGCTCGCGATCGTGCCCTACCTGGGCACCCTTATGTAAACATCAGAGATAATCGAACATACAAGAAACTTATAAATAACACAACAGTAAAACAACAAAGTTAGCCGATGTGGCTACCTTCCCGACATAAATATATACAACCAAGGCTTGCCTCATATCTTTACAACCGACCCACAACACGTGACTACGCACTTCTAAGAGTTTTAACATAACAACCGTATGGATAAAGGCTCGCCATACCCCTGAATATACGTGAATCTACTACATCAGGGAAGACCGTACCAAGAGCTAAGTGTTATACCCCGTATTTCCAGAGTATGTACGTAAGAACGTACGTAGAAAAATTTGAAACTTTTAAGTTAGGCTTGGCCGAATTAATTGTTGTGCACAACACCCGTTTAGAGTCGTTGACTAAACGCTTTCACGCCTTTCGCAGGGAATTTCCGCTATGTCATTTTTAATTTTGCGGATTTTTCCGAGAGACGAAACATTTTGGATCAACGAGAGGCGACACTTGTCACCCTCAAGTTGGTGGAGTGACGGGCGTAGCTTGCCGAAAGGTGTGCATTAGTTGGTAGGATATTTTTGTGTGTTGATTGATGTGGGACCCACACACACTTGTCTAAATCTCGCCCTACACTTGCTAGGCACTGCAGATCTCGCCATTGGTTGGCCTTGGCTTGTGCTATAAATACCCTCTAAGGTTGATGAACTTCTTCATCCATTCCAAATATTTCCTAAGTGTCAAGTCCCTCCCTCTCCTCTTGTTCGACTCTCGCCCAAGAGCCCTCCTAGATAGCCCTAGTGGCCGAGAGCCTCCCTCTCCCCTCAGGCGTGGCCGTGGTACCCCTAGCCTAGTGTTTTCGTGATAAATACCCCTCTCTTGGTAGAAATACTCTCAAAAGTATTGTTATAATGCCCAAATTTCCTTAGCCAATACCTTGTAGTATTCTAAGGTTATACCTATACGAAAAGCCCGTAAATACTATTATACCTTCCTTCACTACTAAACTAACCCTAAGGAAAATCTCCATAGTTGGTTGGAGTATTATTAAGAAGTTGAGTAGAACTTCTAAGGGTTGTTCGAGCGGTCGAGCACCTTGAGTAGAGCTAAACATTGCTAAGGATCGACTTTTAAACACGGATAATTACGGGCTTATCGAGGTAATTATCTTGTTCTCTATTGTAATTGGAAATTACATGATTGCTTGAATATATAGTTGAAGTATACTATATAATAGAACTGAACGTAGTTATCGGCAATGTCTTTTCGACTTAAGCTCGATTAATACTTACAAGAATGTCTCGCGACTTAAGCCCGAATTTAAAGAAGAATATCGAATCGAATCAGAATTACATAGATCAGACATGAGACTTGTGTAGTAGTACGGTGAGTAGAATTGTACCTGCTCGTTAGATGATGAACCCCTCGGTTGGCTGCAGCTACCGATAGAGGAGATTTACGCCATGTGTGGGTGGTGTCGCGAATTTTCAGAGAATGTTCTACTAAGAGACCTGATGTTAATAAGCGCCTGTGGCCTTATAGGTGGAAGTACTATGCGTGGCGCGATCTACTTGGCTTAGGAGTAGCCATGGTTCGAGGTACTGAGCGCTTTGCTATTAGTCGATACTGTCGCGAGGTAATGCGAACCTCTTCCTATCTCTTCTAGCATGATATGTAGAACTATGTAGTACTGTAGACGATACGTGCTAAATGTATTCGACATTTAAAACATAAAGTGTTATAACGCTTTATGGGAAGTTGTTATAACATTTTACTGTAAGAAAATACACGTGGTTTTTAAAAGGTAATCGATTTGAACTATAATCGCTTGTTATGTGTTAATAAAGAACTTCAAGTATTTCAAAAGATTTTTGAATCATTTTGAAAGAAGAAGTAATACTTGGTTTTTGAAAACTTAAGAGTTATACTAGCTTTACGGGAAATTAGGTATAACGCTTAAGAATGTTTTATCGATTTCGAAATCGTAACGTATCGACAAACCATCAAATGCTAATAAAAGGAAATGTTTTGACTAATTAAGTATTATTAAAACCAGAGAAACTTCCATCCGCATAGAAGCTAAGATGAGACAAAATGATATTTCCTAGATCACGGTCGCTGTAATAAGATTGTTATAAACAAGAATATCCTACTCACATATAAGACTTATGTTTCTGATAGTTTAAAAGAAGAATTATATTCTTAAATGAATAAGACTATGAACTACTAAACCTTTCTAAAATGAGAAACTTGAACATTGGAAATTAGGCAAACATGATCATTTGAAAAGAATGTTGCTACTTGATTTTACAAAGAGAAGTAATTGATTTACTTTAAAAGGATAGTCACTCTATTTTATACTACGTATCAGGTGACATCATGAAAGTAACGATCTTTTAAAGAGTTGATGATGAAGTACTTTGGGGATAAAACCCGATTTTGTTAATCATATAGAAGGTACCTTGGTGAACAACTTGATTGTATTGGTTTGTGATAGCCTTGTAATACTTTCTGATCGGCTGATAAGTAAACGTGTTGGGACGCTACGCGGTGTTAGCATTCGTGATGTTTGTAGCGGGTTTCGATTGCGCTATTTAACTATCACCGCATGATAGTATTGCGGCATTCATCTCGAGATGATTCCGGGTTGTCGCCCGACGCGGGTAGACTCAGCGGTCGATGGACCTATGATTCGAGAATACCTCACGCAGTCCCGGCCTATGCGCGAACTACGAGTTCCGTGTTAGCGACGCCCTTACGGGCACGCGTCCTTCAGGCTACGCGGATCGCGTCCGTGACGACGCCGGAGTAGCTACCGACGCTGGGAATGCCTCACGCGGCCGACGAGATTGGCCTACGCGAGTCGCGGAGTTCCAGGTTAGACGCTGCTCATCGACATCGCGCAAGTGGCCGCCTTTGATCATGCGACGCCTAGACAGATCTTATGATACGCTTCACGACCTTGTTGGTAATCGTGGGTTTTTAGTAGTCGGCTATGCCTTCGCATTTACCCCGCATAGCTTTATGATGACACAGCGACCCGTGTTCATGCGTGTTCCTCGGTGCTTTTATATCATAGATCGCCAGCCGGAAGGTATTCCACGCATGATTGACGTCAGGGCCCGAGACCCATTGTTATACTTCGAGTGATGACTGAGGGCGAGTCCTCGACTTGACATGATCGCTTGTTGTAAATCGTAGTTTGGCTATCATACATGTCTCCCGCTTATATGATCGCTATGATTTCATTTATGATGTATTTTCGCCACATACTCTGCACACAGATCGACTCTTCGGGGCCGCGCTCATGCCGCAGTCGAGGTACACCGCCGTTGATCCTAGCTCGTGGTCACGCTGGTTGGGAAGCCCGCTTTCTCCGAGGCTTATCACGGTATAGTCCCCGCCGCCGTAAGTGTTTACATTCAGGGTTCGCGGCCCCGCCCGCCATTGTTGTCATATCATTTCTTAGAGGTCCGTAGTAATCGCAAGGTGGTTTGTAAAGAAAGGATTAAACTGCTCATTTTGAAAGAGTTGTTATTATTATTTATGCCGAAAGGCAAGTTTTCTAAAGATAATCGTTGTACGCTTCTTGTTATTTCATGTTGTTGTGTTATGTTCACTGACACTGATGTTGTCTCACCAGTGGTGCCCGGTAGGCACTGGCCACGCCCGGTTCGGTCGTGACAAAAGTGGTATCGAGCGCTTAATCCTCTGAAAGTGTCTATGCATCGATTCAAGCAGTTCGATTATCGCTGCGCGCACCACACCAATAATCGTGAGGCTATAGGATATTTAGGATTGGTTTCATTCTTCTCACTCGAGATCGTGCCTTAGAGTCGTGTTGTAAGTCGACCTCCGACTAAATTCTTTCCCCTATCGCTATGCCTCCGCGTAGGCAACCCGCCCAGAGGCGGCAAGGCCGGCGAGTCGCGAGTAGAATTCACGGGTTACGGCACAGCCCAATCATTACCTAGGTAATGCTTCATTCGGGATTTCGCGACGCCACTAGCCCCAAGAAAGTTTAGCACGGCGGCGCAGTTCCTACCGCGCCATGACATTTGAACCTTTAGTTCCACGCATCGGGAATGTGAAATTAGATCGCAAGGCGACCGTTACATTAGCTATGGATTTGGCTACCAGAGAGTATACCGATGTATCGCGAGTCTTGACGACTACCAAGAGAAGGGTGTGCAAGAGTAATCCTTCGCTTAGGCTTGAGCATGGCTCGCGGTACGCTCACGCGCAGCAGCCGAGAAACATAGAGATCGACGTTAACCGAGACAGCAAGAGGCCAGAGCAGCAAGGTCCTTTGGTAACTTTCGAGGCGAGTCGCCACCACAGATTAGATTATGCACTCCACCGCGCAGAGTGGTCTTCCACGGATTTCGTGACGCTCGAGTACGCAGGAGTTGGTCGTAACCTGTGGCTTCCTGCTCACAAGATGACGCACGCCATCCCGGGAATGTCGCTTTTAGTTGGTACTTGTTGCACCGCGCCGCCGTGGCCATGGTCGAGAGAGTGACCTAGCAGGAGGACTTTGCCTTCGCACGGTGGGTAGTTCGTCACCTTCCTTGTTTGGCGCTCACGGGCAGGTTTGATTAGAACGACTGGGAATGAAACAAAGAGTTACAGATAGATCTTTAACCCTCTAGAGTTCAAAGATGTGCGGATAAGACGGGTATATCATAAGTGCTATGTTTTGATAGCAGAGTGTTAATGTTGTGATTAGAAATCTTGGTTAGCTAACCAAGTAAGATTTGGGGATAGAAAAGTGTGAACCTTAGAGTTTTATACGCAGAGACCTTAGAGGTGCGCCATCTCGATGTAAAGGTGTAGTGTTGTGTTTGATCCTTATCGAGTGCATAGTGCACGCGAGCCACGCTCGGGATAGGTCCCGGCAGTGTGAAATGAAAGGGGTAGTTGAGCTAAGAAGACCGCTAGGGTTTTCGTAACGTGTTTAGCGAGATTGTTCCGATCGGGAGCTAGTATTTTGCGCTGCCGGTCGGGTCCCCGCTGCGGGTCAACCCGCGGTAGTTTTGGTGGGTCTGGTCAGGGTGGTCCCGCCTTGTGTTAGGGTTGTGAGGGTGTTAGGCCCAAGTTTAGCTGACCGCACGCAGTTCACGGACGCGCTCGACCGGCGTTGGGCCGATGGGGCAGCCCATCGTGTTCTTCGGCCGACCGCTCACTCGGCAGCATTGTTTTAACGGAAGGTTGTAAGGCTGCATCGGTGCCTACCTTCACCTTATGGCGCATGCGGAGCCTGTGTTACGCTGTTTTTGTTTCGTGGAGTTTTACCAAGCATGTGCTAAGAACTCAAAGTAGTCTCAGACCGCATTCGCCTGCCAAGCGGACTTGCGGTAGTTGCGGGACCGTTGTCTCGTAGAGGAGCGCTTAAGCTACCATTTCTGTTCTGATGTCACCTTATGAAGCCTTGTAAGGGCGAAGTGTGTTGCCGGCCGATTGGTTCGATGTTGGCAAGGTTCAGCATTGCGCAGCTTGTTCCAGCAGATCGTGGATAGTGAGAAGCTTGGCTGTAAGAGGTTCCGCACTCGTAGATATCGCGGATAAGCGCGACGACGCTTAGAGTTCGTGCCGACGGTCGGTCTTGAAGGTACCACCCCGGATTGGGTGTGACGAATTTTGGGAAACAGAGGAACTTAGCCCGAGTTACTTTGGGCCTTGAGTCCATGTGAAGAATAGGCCAGGTTGCCTATATGTTAGCTTTTGCCGTCCGACTTGTGAGGCAGATGTCCGGCCTTTCGATTGTTATGATCGGAAAGTATCGAGATCCATCCAGAGTGTTCCCGCTAATGATGACCACGCAGAGATAGTGACCCCGGTTTTGAAACCAAGCAGATTTAAATGTGGAAAGAGTTCGAGCATACGACATCCTCGTGGATCGCAGCAGCGGCATCATTTGTTGGGTCGCCGAGCAAGGCTCGCGACAAAGTGACAAAGTGGTATCTACGACGAGTAAAGAGAGAAGTCGAGCCCGTATGGCGAGCATAGGTGATGATTAGAGGTGTTTTCTCGCGGGCTTAGACGCTGGTATTTGTGCCGTTGTTCCTATGGCCATGCGCGTGGCAAGGATTGTTCTCATAAGTATAGTAGGAAGACTATCACGCGCACGTTTGTTTTAAGGCTTAGAAGGAACATTCGGGACGAATGTTTCTAAGGAGGGGAGAATGTTATACCCCGTATTTCCAGAGTACGTACGTAAGGACGTACGTAGAAAAATTTGAAACTTTTGTTAGGCTTGTCAATTAATTGTTGTGCACAACACCCGCTTAGAGTCGCCGACTAAACGCTTTCACGCTTCGTAGGGAATTTCCGCTATGTCATTTTTAATTTTATGGATTTTTCCGAGAGACGAACATTTTGGATCAACGAGAGGCGACACTTGTCACCCTCAAGTTGGGAGCGACGGGCGTAGCTTGGCCGAAAGGTGTGCATTAGTTGGCAGGATATTTTTGTGTTGATTGATGTCGGGACCCACACACACTTGTTCAAATCTCGCCCTACACTTGCTAGGCACTGCTAGATTCGCCATTGGTTGGCCTTGGCTTGTGCTATAAATACCCTCTAAGGTTGATGAACTTCTTCATCCATTCCAAATATTTCCTAAGTGTCAAGTCCCTCCTCTCCTCTTGTTTGACTCTCGCCCAAGAGCCCTCCCTAGATAGGCCCTAGCCGCCGAGAGCCTCCCTCTCCTCAGGCGTGGCCGTGGGTACCCCCAGCCTAGTGTTTTCGTGATAAATACCCCCTCTCTTGGTAGAAATACTCAAAAGTATTGTTATAATGCCCAAATTTCCTTAGCCAATACCTTGTAGTATTCTAAGGTTATACCTATACGAAAAGCCCGTAAATACTATTATACCTTCCTTCACCACTAAACGGAACCCTAAGGAAAATCTCCATAGTTGGTTGAGTATTATTAAGAAGTTGAGTAGAACTTCTAAGGGTTGTTTGGAGCGGTCGAGCAATCTTGAGTAGAGCTAAACATTGCTAAGGATCGACTTTTAAACACGGATAATTACGGGCTTATCGAGGTAATTATCTTGTCCTCTATTGTAATTGGAAATTACATGATTGCTTGAATATATAGTCAAGCATACTATATAATAGAACTGAACGTAGTTATCGCAATGTCTTTGACTTAAGCTCGATTAATACTTACGAATGTCTTCATGACTTAAGCCCAATTTAAAGAAGATCGAATCGAATCAGAATTACATAGGATCAGACATGAGACTTGGTAGTAGTACGGTGGAGTAGAATTGTACCCGCTCGTTAGATGTATGAACCCCTCGTTGGCTTGCAGCCCGATAGAGAGAGATTTACGCCATGTGTGGGGTGTCACGAATTTTCTCAGAGAATGTTCTACTAAGAGACTGATGTTAATAAGCGCTGTGGCCTTATAGGTGGAAGTACTATGCGTGGCGCGATCTACTTGGCTTAGGAGTAGCCATGCTTTGAGGTACTGAGCGCTTTTGCTATTAGTCGATACTGTCGCGAGGTATGCGAACCTCTTCCTATCTCTTCTAGCATGATACGTGGAACTATGTAGTACGAGACGCATACGTGCTAAATGTATTCGACATTTAAAACATAAAGTGTTATAACCGCTTTATGGGAAGTTGGTTATAACACTTTACGCTGTAAGAAAATACATGTGGTTTTTAAAAGGTAAATCGATTTGAACTATAACTGGCTTGTTATGTGTTAATAAAGAACTTGAAGTATTTCAAAAGATTTTTGAATCATTTTGAAAGAAGAAGTAATACTTGGTTTTTGAAAACTTAAGAGTTATACTAGCTTTATGGGAAATTAGGTATAACGGCTTAAGAATGTTTTACTGATTTCGGAAATCGAACGTATCGACAAACCATCGCAAATGCTAATAAAAGGAAATGTTTTGACTAATTAAGTATTATTAAAACCAGAGAAACTTCCATCCGCATGTAGCTAAGACGAGACAAAATGATATTTCCTGCATCACGGTCAGAATAAGATTGTTATAAACAAGAATATCCTACTCACATATAAGACTTATGTTTCTCAGATAGTTTAAAAGAAGAATTATATTCTTAAATGAATAAGACTATGAACTACGAAACCTTTCTAAAATGAGAAACTTGAACATTGGAAATTAGGCAAACTTGATCATTGGAAAAGAATGTTGCTACTTGATTTTACAAAGAGAAGTAATTGATTTACTTTAAAAGGATAGTCACTCTATTTTATACTACGTATTGTGTGACATCATGAAAGTAACGATCTTTTAAAGAGTTGATGTATGAAGTACTTTGGGGATAAAACCCGATTTTGTTAATCATATAGTAGAAGGTACCTTGTGTGAACAACTTGATTGTATTGGTTTGTGATAGCCTTGTAATACTTTCTTGATTGGCGCTGATAAGTAAACGTGTTGGGACGCTACGGTGTTAGTATCTTGTGATGTTCAGCGGGGTTTCTCGATTGTGCTATTTAACTATCACCGTTATGATAGTATTGCGGCATTCATCTCGAGATGATTCCGGTTGCCGCCTCCACGCGTGGTAGACTCAGCGTCGACGGACCTATGATTCGAGAATACCTCACGCAGTCCCGGCCTATGCGGAACTACGAGAGTTCCGTGTTAGCGACGCCTTTACGGGTACGCGTCCTCAGGGCTACGCGATCGCGTTCGTGATTTACGCCGGAGAGCTACCCTCGAGCGCGGAATGCCTCACGCGGGCCGATGAGATTGGCCTACGCGGAGTCGCGGAGTTCCGTGGTTAGACGCTCATCGATATCGCGCAAGTGGCCGCCTTTGATCATGCGACGGCCTAGACAGATCTTATGATACGCTTCATGACCTTGCTGCACCGTGGGTTTTTAGTAGTCCGCCATGCCTTCGCATTTACCCCGCATGCTTTATGATGACACAGTGGGACCCGTGTTCATGTGTGTTCCTCGTGCTTTTATATCATAGATCGCGGCAGCGAGGAAGGTATTCCACGCATGATTGATGTCAGGCCCGAGACCCATTGTTATACTTCGAGTGATGACTGAGGGCGCGAGTCCCCGACTTGACATGATCGCTGGTCAGAATCAGTAGTTTGGCTATCATACATGTCTCCGCTTTATATGATCGCTATGATTTCATTTACGATGTATTTTCAGCCACATACTTGCATCACAGATCGACTCTCCTTCGGGGCCGCTCATGCCGCAGTCGAGGTACACACCGCCGCTGATCCTAGCTCTCGTGGTCACGCCAATGCTTGGGAAGCTCCGCTTTCCCGAGGCTTATCGCTGTATAGTCCTCGTCGCCGTAAGTGTTTACATTCGTGGGTTTGGCGGGCCCCGCCCCGCCATTGTTGTCATATCATTTCTTAGAGGTCCGTAGTACCGCTGTAAGCGTGGTTTGTAAAGAAAGGATTAAACTGCTCATTTTGAAAGAGTTGTTATTATTATTTACGCCGAAGGCAAGTTTTCTAAAGATAATCACAGACGCTTCTTGTTATTTCACGTTGTGTAATGTTCCGCTGATTACTCTGATGTTGTCTCACTAGGGTGCCCGGGGTAAGGCACCAGTCACGGGCCCGGGTTCGGGTCGTGACACTAAGCCTCCGGAGCAAATGAAGCTTTCTCTCAAAAACTGAACCGAGATCCTAAGAGCAAGGATCACCAACCCGTACCTAAAACTCGCGGCATTTAACGCACTTCGGCGGGGGCCGCATAACAAAAATTTAATATGGAATGTAAATAACGACAAGAAATGATCATAATCAGATAAAAGAATGACAAGGACAAGTATAAAATACATACCAGATCCGCCGTGTCATTACCACTTATGAACTTAATCGCACCTTATTATCTTTTCCCATTTTTCAATAAAAGTTATAGCCACATTCTTACACACATGATTAGGAAAATCATTAAGTTCATTACTATATAACTTAAC
Source organism: Przewalskia tangutica (assembly GCA_029844215.1). Classification (NCBI taxonomy): domain Eukaryota; kingdom Viridiplantae; phylum Streptophyta; class Magnoliopsida; order Solanales; family Solanaceae; genus Przewalskia; species Przewalskia tangutica. The sequence goes on along the minus strand of JAQGDG010000188.1, from coordinate 81,108 downwards.
TTATCTTTCATAAGTATAATCCGGCCCCTTTAAGAAGGGCACATTTACTACCCGGCCCAATCTGGGACGCGATCAAGTCACACTAATATCAAGCGTGTCCGTGGAATCCCCCATCACTGCCGACAGCTACAAGTGTAAAATATAATCACGTGTCGCGCCGTGGCATCCCACCTCACAATGGCCAGACGATACACAACACATATATATATCTCCCGCCTGGAATCCCACATCACCGCCGATACCCAGATATAATAATACGCCAATAGGCATACATGAACACCAAGTCCCACCTGGTATATCGCCTCGGGTCTACCTCACTTATACTCTTACCCCGAGAAGTTGGTAAAGCAGGTGGTATAGCATCTGGGGTCTACCCTCACTTATACTCTTACCCCGAGTAGGTGGTATAACGCCTGGGCTTGCCTCATTTATACTCTTACCCTATCTCAACCGACCATTATACAAAACAAGCAGTGGGTATAATGTCTCTGGGTTTACCTCACTTATACTCTTACTCCCGGAGTATGGTATAGCATCTGGGGTTTACCCTCACTTATACTCTACCCTATCTCGACTGCCACAACAAACAAATGTAAGCACTACCATGTCTTCTATAAGAATCTGAATTTAACCCAAGTACTACAAATAACTAAGATACCCGTGGAATCCCACATCACCGCTTGCAGACGCCCAAGATTTCATAACAAGACAATCTACTTCTCCAACCGAGAGTCGCGCATCGTAATAAAACATAATACTTGCACTCAAAGGCTATCACCAAAGACACATAGGCTAATTCTCAATTAATCAAGCCAAAGTACTAATCAAGGCATCACATAGAATTATTCTCAATTAACAAGCCAAAATACTTATCAAGGCACATTTAGACTAATTCTCAATTAATCAAGCCAAAGTACTTATCAGCACAAATAGAATAATTCTCATTTAACAAGCCAAAGTACTTATCGGGCACAAATAGAATAATTCTCATTTAACAAGCCAAAGTACTTATCGGGCACAAATAGAATAATTCTCATTTAACAAGCCAAAGTACTTATCGGCACAAATAGAATAATTCTCATTTAACAAGCCAAAGTACTTATCGGGCACAAATAGAATAATTTCATTTAACAAGCCAAAGTACTTATCAAGGCACACTTAGACTAATTCTCAATTAATCAAGCCAAAGTACTAATCAAGGCATCACATAGAATTATTCTCAATTAAACAAAGCAAAGTACTACGTGACGACATTCTTTTCAAAAGACTCCTTTCCAAATAAAACTTCCCGATACTAACAACCGTAGTATCAAGTCCTATCCACCTTTCAAGACAAGTCACAATACCTTTTAGAAATACAATTATCGCTTCTAAATCAAGTGACTTCTTTATTAAAAACCTTAAGCAATTGGTACCTTTAAAACAATTTGCCCTTCCTTAACACAAGTTATTTCTTTGATTACTTTATTAGGAAAACCATTCTCTTAACCTTCCATAAAGCGTTATAACCAACTTCCCATAAAGCCGTTATAACCCTTTATGGTTTAGACCAACACGTTCTTTTTATAACCAAGAGACTTCTACTTTTTGAAACCGAGTATTAAATACTTTCAAATCAATTCTCATAACTTTCAAAAATACAATTAGTCTCTTAACCTTTAGAAAACAAGTGACTCCTTTTATTATAAAACCTTAGGCAATTAATGCCTTAAAACAAGTGGCCTTTCCACTAAAATCAAATCACTTATCTTTCCATAAAGCAAATATAACTAACTTCCCATAAAGCCGTTATATTCACTTTATACCTTAGCCAAAAACAATTTCCTATCCAAGGACTTATACGCTTAAAACGGAACAAGTATCACATACTTTAAAACTCTTCAAGTCCCTTAACTTTAATAGAACTTAAGACATCCTTTATACTTTCAAAGAAGTGAGTTAATCTCCCAACTCACCCGACTCGCTATTCACAAACTAGTAAAGGATATCAAGGTGTCAGACGCTCACCGCACTACATACGTGCAACTAGTCATGCTCAAAGATAGGAAAAGTTCTTCATAGAGTAGATCACACAACTACCTCTTAACTTCTAAGAGTAACAGAAACATGAAATGCTACCACGTGCATATTCCATACATAGAATCATGCCAAAGGAATGAAGAGGTTCACATACCGCGACGATTGTCGATAAGAGCAAAATGCTCCAAAGTACTTCAACCTCGAGCTATTCCATTCTTCAAGTAGATACGCTATACTTAGTACTTCAACCTATAATGGTCACCATACGTCCATTAACCTCTTATTTCAAACGAGAATATTCTAGGTTCTAAGTCGCTAAATTCTACTGAAAATCTGACAAAGACCTCCTTTGTTTTTACTTACTTTGCCACCTTTTCAAGGTCGAATACAATAACTAATACAGCCCCAATTGGCTCACCACAATCTATAAGGTAGTCCAATATAAATAAATAACCATACAAACCCAATTGGCTCACCACAATATGTATGTAGTCCAAAACAAATGAAACCAACTATTACAAACTAGAAGTACAAATTCGCCACCTTGAGTTCAACAATACTAATTCTATCCAATTTCCATTTCAATCCAAATCGTAGCATAACATGATATCAAGTCGCATTTGATTATAACAACCATAATCTTTAAGTAAGTAACATACGCGATTTATTTCTAATAAATCGTGACGCCCGAACTCGTTCACATCGTGCCTTACCCCGCACCCTAGTGATACAACATCGAGAAAACCAAATGGAAATAAAAACTTTACACAAGAAATAAGAGATATAATAAATAAACAGCCAACCAAAACAGCTTTTCAAGATATACATAAAACTCAACAGCTTTAATCCTTTTACAACCCCGCCCACAACAAGATTTCATGCACTATAAGATTTATATAACAACTATGACGGACAGTGGCTCGCCATACCCCGAACGCATAAGAACTTACAGACTGTGGTAACATACCAAAGATAAGCCTCCGACGGAACTGAGCTTCCCAAAACGCTAAATGAGATCCTAAACGCGGATCGACAAATGACGCACTTACTCGCAGATTAACGCAGCCTCGGGCGAGGTCAAGATAACAGTACTAAGTATGTGAAATCAGAATATCAGAAATGAAATCATAATAGTCTATATAAAGCAGAGACATGTATGATGACTCAAACTACAAGATATAACATATAACCGCTATATCAAGACAGTGGACTCACGCCCAAATTATCACTCGTGTTCGTGGAATTTCTTCCTCATCGCGGCAGCTTATGATATAACCATACCAAGGATTATACATGAGCACCATGTCCCACCGTGTTATAAAACCGTGACAGACAAGTATAACTACCAGATCCGACCGCATCAATAATACAATGCAACCAAAACACGGCCGACACGGGCAAGCGAGAGCCGACCATCGGATATCAAGGCCGGCCACGCACCGACCGGCAAGTACGAGGGTCGACCACTGGACCAAGGTCAGATCACGAAACTTCGCCACTATAATCGAACGGCAAGGCGAGGGTCGACTACCGATACCAAGGCCGAATCACCACGAGACGGCAAGACGCAGAGCCGACCACCGATACCCAGTGCCGAACAAAGAAGAAACCTCACGGAGAGCTAGTCCATGGAATAACACTATCAATGCGAGCATACCCGCGGAATTCTCCATCACCGCCAAAGACGCCCAAGTAAGTTCTCAACAAGTCGACCGCCTCTATCGAGAGACGCCAGAATACGTAAATACCACACTTGCACAACAAAGGCTATCATCACAAGATAGGCAAGTTTCACAACAACAAGCATAGGCAAGTTTCACACAACTCAAAGTACTTTCATTTTACGCCAAAGTCCGGTTTTTAACCCCAAAGTACTACATACGCTAAGTTCTTTTAAAAGAGATCCATTACTTTTATAAAAGTCACCCGACAATTCGTAGTATTAGAATGACCAACCCACATTCCTTTTCAAAATCAAGTAACAACATTCTTTTCCTAAGTTCCATTTTGCCTAGTTTCAATTACTCAAGCTTCTCATTTTCAAATGGTTTCATAGTTCATAAACTTAATCACTGATTCCTTTTAGAACAATCGAGTAATATATGTTTCACGTAAAGAGTAGGTTATTCTTGTTTACAACATTCTTATTACAAAGAAATGCATGATCTAGAAAATGTAATATCATTTTGTCTCATCTTAGTTTCTATGCAGATGGAGGTTTCTACCGGTTTTAATACAATTCATCATTATTTAATACATTTTCCTTTATTAACGCCGCAGTGGTCCTGTCGATACACATTCTCGATTTCCAAATCAAGAAACATTATCCCTTTAAATAAAATCAAGTACTCATTACTCACGAACGAGGTTTCACACAAACATTCACATTAAAACAAATAAGTTAAGTCTCTTATCTTATAAGATCAAGTCTCTTAACTTCTAACATCAAGAAACTATTCTTAAGCCGTTATACCTAACTTCCCATAAAGCTAGTATAACTCTTAAGTTTTCAAAGCACAATTACACTTCTTTCAAAACGATTCATAAATCTTTTGAAATACTTCAAGTTTTATTATAACGCCCTGCCGCTTATAAATCAAATCAATTATCTTTTAAAACCACAACCCATTTTCTTACCTACATAAAGTCGTTATAACTCACTTCCCATAAAGCCGTTATAACACTTTATGTTTCAAACCAATCAAATACATTAAACACACGTACGCCTACCGCACTACATAGTTACACACATATCATGCTGAAGAGATAGGAAGAGGTTCACATACCTCGCGACGAGTATCGACTAATAGCAAACGCTCCAAACAAATTCTGGCTACTCCTTGCCAAGTAAATCGCGCCACACGGCGTACTTCAACCTATAAGGCCACAAGGCGCCTATTATCATCTAGACCACAACGTAGAATATTCTACGTAAAATTCGGCAAAGATCTCCCGCCACAACAGAAATCTCCTTCTCTATCGAGGCCGGCTACCAAGCCAACCAGAGTGGGGTTTTGCACGCCTAACCTGACGTACAATTCTACTACACAAGAATACTACACAAGTTCATCAGAATACGCTCATTTAATTCTTCAGCTTAAGTCAAAAGACATTGCCACAAGATTAAGTATAGTTCTATATATAGTATACTTCAACTATATATTCTTACAACATGTAATTTCCAATTACAATAAGGACAAGAGTGTTTACCTCGATAAGCCCAAAATTATCCGAGTATAAAGTCGCTACCGAGCAAGGTTTAGCTCCTACTCCGAGTGCTCCAAACAACCCTTAGAAGTTCTATCCAACTTCTACTCCAAAACTTCAACCAACAGTCAAGGTTTCTTAGGTTTGGCTTGAGACTAAAGGACAAAAGGTAGTATTCCTGACTTCACGATAGAGGTAACTTTGGAATACTACAAGGTATATATTAAGGTATTTTGGGCATTATAACAATACTTGGAGGAGTATTTTAATACCACAAATGGTACCACACGAGAACAACACCCTATGAGGGGTGTTCTCGCTTTAGCTCACAAAGTGGGAAGGTTTCGCCAAAAGGCCTTCACATGGGAGAGTGGCTCTGGACGAGAGTCAACAAGAGGGAGGAGGGTTCTCAAGACTTAGGCAAGTGAAGAGTGGATGAAGAAGTCTTCAAAGAGAGGGGTATTTATAGCAAAACCAAAGGCCAACCAACGGCCAAGATCCATCCATGTGTTGTGCAAGTGTAAGGCCAAGATCAGCCAAGTGCACCCACAAAACACTCCACAAAACACTCCACAAAACAAGCCACAAAGCAAGGCACAAAAGAGGAGCCAATCGCCAAGGCCAAGCCTTCTTTGTTGCCCAACGAGGTGACAAGTGTCACCCTCCCGCTGGTCCAAAATGTTCCGCCGCTTCTAAAAATCCGCAAAAATACTAAATGACATAGCCGGAATTTTCCCAACGTAAGTGGGAAACGCTTTCGCCGAAAACGACTCTTTCGCACTTGTGTACAAATTTCGAAACTATGCCTACTTAAGGCTCAAATTGTACACGCACGCCTCACGCATATACCGGAAATACGGTATAACATTCTTCCTCTTAGAAACATTCGTCCCAATGTTCCTTCTAGGTCTCAAACAAACAGCGCCAAGATAGTCTTCACCGCTATACGCATTTAAAACAATCATGCCACACCGCCACAAAAACACACGCTCACTTCTCCCTTTCTCGTAGTACTCGCCACTAACACTCAACTCGCTCTAGTATCCGCATCACACTTCTTTCAACGCTTCGCTTTCCAACCTCGAGTCACTACTTCCAAACTTGGTCATCTCACTAACCTCGATTTCTAAGGCCATTCCCGCCTTCCCGAACTGATTCTGGTCGAACACACCCACGAACTCATACGATGGTCAACTAAACTGGCCTAGCACCTCGTGACTCCTACCACCGTGACCACCCAGAATCGACTCCCACCCCAAATCGGTTACGTTGACCCGCAAATGGTCCTCAACCCACCCCAATCACGCTAACTCTTGTTCCCGATCCGAACAATCTTATTATTTCACATCACGAAAGCTACCACTTCCATCTCACACTACCTGGACTTACCTTTTCACTAACTGTGTTTCTAAATCACATTTTAGCACAAAGCTATCCAAACATAACATTAAACACATCAACAACATCAATACAAACAAAACTCTGTAGGGTTAAGGATATACCAAACTAGGCGGTTCAAGGACCGCTAAAATCGAACTCCCATCGCGACTTACCGGCCTTCGTGTACAAACATCCCGCTCGCTACGAAGGTAAGAACCCGCAATCGCTTCTAGAGTCCATGCTATCCTACTGCATACCCGGCCTGGACAGCTTCGCTGCCGATGGCCCCGCTGGGCCGCAAAAATAACAATCTCCCGAGTTAGTACGACACTCTCCTTATGGCTTTCCACAACGGCCGTGACCGAGACAAGTGGCACTCATCCGGCGAGCACTCGCTTCTCCCGAAAATCAAACTGGGAGCCCCGACCGCCTCCCAATATCCCGGCGTCCCGAAGCCGCGAGGACCACTCAGAGCGACGAGGTACATAACTAGTTCACACAGGCGGTCCGCCGAAAGTCACCAAAGGACCTCGCTGCTCGCCTCTTCGCCGACTTTGGTCATTCCGCCGATTTATCCGCCTCACATCCAAGTGTATACGCCGCGACGCGGCAATGTCCATGCCCAACCAAGAGCTACACCAACAACTTCTCGCAAGGCAATCATCGAGCCTCAGAATATATCGTGCACTCGATCCTCCATACTAGCTACTAACGCGGACGCATCGCCAATGAGTCGAACTCCACATCAGACTCCCGAACCGCACGCCTGCTCGCCAGAATACCAAAAATCTGTTTACCCGAGCCCTCCTCATCCGGGAGGCAAGAAATGTGCAAGAAAGGCCTCGAGAACTGCTCCATACCGCTGGAAGTGCATGCTCTCCCCGACAGCTCCCAAGAATCAAACTACCGATCGCAGATCACGCATTGATGTGGAACTTGTGGCCACCGACTGATCTCCGATGCCTTGATCACTTTACGATCCCAGAATCGCTTGATGAACTCCGCGATCATCCTCGTGCCTCACCCATAAAACTCGCGGCCTACAACTCGTAAAATCTCAAGCCTCAACTATCTCGATCTAGTGGTGAACCATCAGTGTTATCGAATCGCCGGTTCACTTATCTCAAGTTCGCCACAACCTCGCCATTAATCGCCTACCTTTGTAACTCATCTCCTCTCGCCTGCATCATGGATCGAGGCTCAGTATCGCGGTCTCGCCGCTTTACTCGCAGATCCTTCGCGCCATGCCCTTCGCCCGGTTGCTTTTCGCAGAGGCATAATCGTAAAACGAAACACGCCGTAGGGTCCAATCTTATCACACAGCCTAAGGCACGATCTCGTAATGAGAAGAATGGAAACTAATCTTAAATGTCCTATAGCCTCGACATAGATGGTGCACAACACATCGATAATCAAGACTCTACTAGACACGGTTCAGACACTTTCCGAGGATTAATCGCTCGATACCACTTCGTGACGCCCAACTCGGCTCACATCGTGCCTTACCCGCACCCTAGTGATACAACATCGAGAAAACCAAATGAAATAAAAACTTTACACAAGAAATAAGAGATATAATAAATAAACAAAGCAACCAAAACAAATGCTTTCAAGATATACATAAAACTCCGAATAGCTTTAATCCTTTTACAACCCCGCCACAACAAGATTCATGCACTTAAGATTTATATAACAACTATGACGGACAGTGGCCCGCCATACCCCAACGCATAAGAACTTACACTGTGGTAACATACCAAAGATAAGCCTCCGACGGAACGGAGCTTCCCAAAACGCTAAATGAGATCCTAAACGCGGATCGACAATGACGCACTTCTACCGCAGATTTAACGCAGCCTCAAGCGAGGTCAAGATAACAGTACTAAGTATGTGAAATCAGAATATCAGAAATGAAATCATAATAGTCTATATAAAGCATGAGACATGTATGATGACCAAACTACGTGATATAACATATAACCGCATATCAAGACAGTGGACTCACGCTCCAAATTATCACTGTGCGTGAATTTCTTCCTCATCACGGCAGCTTTATGATATAACCATACCAAGGATTATACATGAGCACCATGTCCCACCTGGTGTTATAAAAACCGTGACAGACAAGTATAACTACCAGATCCGACCGCATCAATAATACAATGCAACCAAAACACGGCCGACACGGCAAGCGCGAGAGCCGACCACCGGATATCAAGGCCGGCCACGCACCGACCGGGCAAGTACGAGGGTCGCACCACTGTGACCAAGGTCAGATCACGAAACTTCGCCACTATAATCGAACGGCAAGCGCGCGAGGGCGACTACCGATACCAAGGCCGAATCACCACTTAGACGGCAAGTACGAGAGCCACCACCGATACCCAGCCGAACAAGAAGAAACCTCACGGAGAGCTAGTCCATGGAATAACACTATCAATGCGAGCATACCCGTGGAATTCTCCATCACCGCCAAAGATGTCCAAGTAAGTTCTCATCAAGTCGACCGCCTCTATCGAGAGACGCCAGAATACGTAAATACCACACTTGCACAACAAAGGCTATCATCACAAAGATAGGCAAGTTTCACAACAACAAGCATAGGCAAGTTTCACACAACTCAAAGTACTTTCATTTTATGCCAAAGTCCGGTTTTTAACCCCAAAGTACTACATACGCTAAGTTCTTTTAAAAGAGATCCATTACTTTTATAAAAGTCTCCGACAACCCGTAGTATTAGAATGACTAACCCACATTCCTTTTCAAAATCAAGTAACAACATTCTTTTCCTAAGTTCCAGCTTTGCCTAGTTTCAATTACTCAAGCTTCTCATTTTCAAATGGTTTCATAGTTCATAAACTTAATCACTTGATTCCTTTTAGAACAATCGAGTAATATATGTTTCACGTAAGAGTAGGTTATTCTTGTTTACAACATTCTTATTACAAAGACATGATCTAGAAAATGTAATATCATTTTGTCTCATCTTAGTTTCTACGCAGATGGAGGTTTCACCGGTTTTAATACAATTCATCATTATTTAATACATTTTCCTTTATTAACGCCGCAGTTGGTCCTGTCGATACACATTCCGATTTCCAAATCAAGAAACATTATCCCTTTAAATAAAATCAAGTACTCATTACTCACGAATGAGGTTTCACACAAACATTCACATTAAAACAAATAAGTTAAGTCTCTTATCTTATAAGATCAAGTCTCTTAACTTCTAACATCAAGAAACCATTCTTAAGCCGTTATACCTAACTTCCCATAAAGCTAGTATAACTCTTAAGTTTTCAAAGCACAATACTACACTTCTTTCAAAACGATTCATAAATCTTTGAAATACTTCAAGTTTTATTATAACGCCTCAAGCCGCTTATAAATCAAATCAATTATCTTTAAAACCACAACCCATTTTCTTACCTACATAAAGTCGTTATAACCCACTTCCCATAAAGCCGTTATAACACTTTATGTTTCAAACCAATCAAATACATTAAACACACGTGACGCTCACCGCACTACATAGTTACACACATATCATGCTGTAAGAGATAGGAAGAGGTTCACATACCTCGCGACGAGTATCGACTAATAGCAAAACGCCCAAACAAATACGGCCTACTTAAGCCAAGTAAATCGCGCCACACGAAGGTACTTCAACCTATAAGGCCACAAGGCGCCTATTATCATCTAGACCACAACGTAGAATATTCTACGTAAAAATTCAAAAGATCTCCCGCCACAACAGAAATCTCCTTCTATCGAGGCCGCTACCAAGCCAACCAGAGTGGGGTTTTGCACGCCTAACTGACGGTACAATTCTACTACACAAGAATACTACACAAGCCCATCAGAATACAGCTTCGCTTCTTAATTCTTCAGCTTAAGTCAAAAGACATTGCCACAAGATTAAGTATAGTTCTATATATAGTATACTTCAACTATATATTCTTACAACATGTAATTTCCAATTACAATGTATGACAAGAGTGTTTACCCCGATAAGCCCAAAATTATCCGAGTATAAAGTCGCTACCGAGCAAGGTTTAGCTCCTACTCCGAGTGTCCAAACAACCCTTAGAAGTTCTATCCAACTTACTCCAAAACTTCAACCAACAAAAGGTTTCCTTGTGGTTTCGGCTTGAGACTAAAGGACAAAAGGTAGTATTCTGACTTCACGACAGAGGTAACTTTGGAATACTACAAGGTATATTAAGGTATTTTGGGCATTATAACAATACTGAGGAGTATTTTAATACCACAGCTGGTACCACACGAGAACAACACCCTGGGAGTGGGGTGTTCTCGCTTTAGGCTCACAAAGGGAAGGTTTCGCCAAAAGGCCTTCACTGGGGAGAGGGCTCTGACGAGAGTCAACAAGAGGAGGAGGGGTTCTCAAGACTTAGGCAAGTCAAGAGCTGGATGAAGAAGTCTTCAAAGAGAGTGGGTATTTATAGCAAACCAAAGGCCAACCAATGGCCAAGATCCATCCATGTGTTAGGCAAGTGTAAGGCCAAGATCAAGCCAAGTGCACCCACAAAACACTCCACAAAACACTCCACAAAACAAGCCACAAAGCAAGGCACAAAAGAGGAGCTAATCGCCAAGGCCAAGCCTTCTTTGTTGCCCAACGAGGGTGACAAGTGTCACCCTCCCGCTGGTCCAAAATGTTCCGCCGCTTCGAAAAATCCGCAAAATACTAAATGACATAGCCTAATTTTCCCAACGTAAGTCAGGAAACGCTTTCATTTAAAAACGACTCTTTCTGCACTTGTGTACAAATTTCAAACTATGCCTACTTAAGGCTCAAATTGTACACGCACGCCTCACGCATACTGAAATACGGTATAACATTCTTCCTTAGAAACATTCGCCCAATGTTCCTTCTAGGTCTCAAAACAACAAAGCGCCAAGATAGTCTTCACCGCTATACGCATTTAAAACAATCATGCCACACCGCCACAAAAACACACGCTCACTTCTCCTTTCTCGTAGTACTCGCCACTTAACACCGAACTCGCTCTAGTATCCGCATCACACTTCTTTCAACGCTTCGCTTTCCAACCTCGAGTCACTACCTTCCAAACTTGGTCATCTCACTAACTCGATTTCCTAAGGCCATTCCCGCCTTCCCGAACTGATTCTCGCCGAACACACCTACTAACTCATACGATGGTCAACTAAACTGGGCCTAGCACCTCGCGGACTTACCACCGGTGACCACCTAATCGACCACCCCAAACCGGGTTACGGTTGACTCGCAAATGGTCCTCAACCCGACTTCCAATCACGCTAACTCTTGTTCCCCGATCCGAACAATCTTACTATTTCACATCACGAAAGCTACCACTTCCATCTCACACTACCTGTGACTTACCCTTTTCACTAACTGTGTTTCTAAATCACATTTTAGCACAAAGCTATCCAAACATAACATTAAACACATCAACAACATCAATACAAACAAAACTCTGCAGGTTAAGGATATACTCAAACTAGCGTTTCAAGGACCGCTTAAAATCGAACTCCCATCGCGACTTCTACCGGCCTTCGTGTACAAACATCCCGCTCGCTACTAAGGTGAAGAACCCGCAAGAATCGTTTAGTAGTCCATGCTATCCTACCAGCATACTTCGCTCGGGATAAGCTTTCTGCTGATGGCCCGCTGGGCCGCAAAAATAACAATCTCCGTTAGTACGACACTCTCCCTTACGAAGCTTTCCACAACGGCCACCGAGACAAGTGGCACCTCATCCGCGAGCACTCTCGCTTCTCCAAAATCAAACTCGGGAGCCCCGACCGCCTCAATATCCCGGCGTCCCGAAGCCGCGAGGACCACTGCATCGACGAGGTACATAACTAGTTCACCGAGGCGGTCCGCCGAAAGTCACCAAAGGACTCGCTGCTCGCCTCTTCTCACGACTTTGGTCATTCCGCCGATTTATCCGCCTCACATCCAAGTGTATACGCCGCACGCGGCAATGTCCATGCCCTACAAGAGCTACACTAACAACTCTCGCAAGGCAATCATCGAGCCTCAGAATATATCCGCACTCGATCCTCCATACTAGCTACTAACGCGGACGACGCCAATGAGTCGAACTCACATCAGACTCCCAACCGCACGCCTGCTTCGCCAGAACACCAAAAATCTGCCCCGAGCCCTCCTCATCCGGGAGGCAAGAAATGTGCAAGAAAGGCCTCGAGAACTCGCTCCATACCGCTGGAAGCATGCTCTCCCGACAGCTCCCAAGAATCAAACTACCGATCGCAGATCACGCAGCTGATGTGAACCTAGGGCCACCGACTCGATCTCCGATGCCTTGATCACTCATGATCCAGAATCGCTTGATGAACTCGCGATCATCCTCGTGCCTCACCCATAAAACTCGCGCCTACAACTCGTAAACTCCCAAGCCTCGAACTATCTCGATCTAGGGTGAACCATCGTGCTATCGAACCGCCGTGGTTCAAATATCCTCAAGTCTGCCACAACCTCGCCATTAATCGCCTACTTTGTAACTCATCTCTCTCGCTTGCATCATGGATCGAGGCTCAGTATCGTGGTCTTCGCCACGTTTACTCGCAGATCCTTCGCCGCTTTGCCCTTCTCGCCCGGATGCCTTTCGCAGAGGCATAATCGTAAAACGAAACACGTCAGAGGGGTCCAATCTTATCACACAGCTCTAAGGCACGATCTCAGAATGAGAAGAATGGAAACCAATCCTAAATGTCCTATAGCCTCCTGATTATAGATGTGGTGCACAACTTTCAAACAATGGAAACCAATCCTAAATCAATTCTCATAACTTTCAAAAATACAATTAGTCTCTTAACCTTTAGAAAACAAGTGACTCCTTTTATTATAAAACCTTAGGCAATTAATGCCTTAAAACAAGTGGCCTTTTCACTAAAATCAAATCACTTATCTTTCCATAAAGCAAATATAACTAACTTCCCATAAAGCCGTTATATTCACTTTATACCTTAGCCAAAAACAATTTCCTATCCAAGGGACTTATACGTTTAAAACGGAACAAGTATCACATACTTTAAAACTCTTCAAGTCCCTTAACTTTAATAGAACTTAAGACATCCTTTATACTTTCAAAGAAGTGAGTTAATCTCCCAACTCACCCGACTTGGCTATTCACAAACTAGTAAAGGATATCAGCGTGTCAGACGCCTGCATACTACATACGCAACTAGTCATGCTCAAAGATAGGAAAAGTTCTTCATAGAGTAGATCACACAACTACCTCTTAACTTCTAAGAGTAACAGAAACATGAAATGCTACCACGTGCATATTCCATACATAGAATCATGCCAAAGGAAGGAAGAGGTTCACATACCTCGCGACGATTGTCGACAAGAGCAAAATGCTCCAAAGTACTTCAACTCGAGCTATTCCATTCTTCAAGTAGGATACGCTATACTTAGTACTTCAACCTATAATGGTCACCATACGCCCATTAACCTCTTATTTCAAACGTAGAATATTCTAGGTTCTAAGTCGCTAAATTCTACTAAAATCTGACAAAGACCTCCTTTGTTTTTACTTACTTTGCCACCTTTTCAAGGTCGAATACAATAACCAATACAGCCCCAATTGGCTCACCACAATCTATAAGGTAGTCCAATATAAATAAATAACCATACAAACCAATTGGCTCACCACAATATGTATGTAGTCCAAAACAAATGAAACCAACTATTACAAACTAAGTACAAATTCGCCACCTTGAGTTCAACAATACTAATTTATCCAATTTCCATTTCAATCCAAATCGTAGCATAACATGATATCAAGTCGCATTTGATTATAACAACCATAATCTTTAAGTAAGTAACATGCGATTTATTTCTAATAAACGACCAATTAGTAATCCAACTTAACATGGCTTACATTTCATTTCGAATTTCCAAGGCTACAATCAATCCATAATCCTTATAAACTTCTACATATCAACTTCATGCTAGCAATAGGAAAATCTAACAACACAAAATAAATATATAACCTTGTAACACTTTAAAAGACAAGATTATACCTCAACGACTTTAATCCAACTCCAATCCAAGTCGCCCTTAGTAGTTTGTAACCTCTCCAAGACACTTCAATCCGCTTTGTCGAGACCCTTAGAACCACACCAACAACTTTCCTTCAACTTACAATCCAAAACCTAGAAAAGCCACTAGGTTTTCACTTGCGACTAATACGAAAACTCTCTTTTTCCGGATTTTTCTATCGAGATACACTTACATAATACTCATGAACCTCGGTTTAAAGTGGGGCTTATAGGACAAGAAACACAATTTTTTTCTTTTCACGGTCATGAAGCCGAGAGCTTCATTTGTCGCTCATCCAATTTTTGTGCAAATATGGCTGTTGTTGCTTGTCTACTACTACTAGTATTAAATAGCACCTCGAGGGTTGCGATATAAACACACGGGTGGTTTGATGATCTCTTAACAAATATCAAGACTCAGGACCTTGACTTAGTCAAACTTCTCAAGCTAAACAACTTGCAAGACTTGCCATTCTAGACTATGGTCACCCACCATATCGCCATGCCAATTTCGTCCCAAGGCATCTATAAGTGGGGGTGACACGTGTCGGCCTCCCATTCGTCACCATAATACGGTTTCCGACAATTTCCAATCTTTCCGATAAATTTTTCCAAGTCTCAAATCTTAACACTCGTGAGTTCTTTCAGACGCTCTAAAACACGCCTCGTAATTACTGGTGTAACATTCTTCCCCTTAGAAACATTCGTCCTCGAATGTTCTTTCGGAGTCAAACTTATAATTAGCGACATAGTTCCCTTTCACAACCCCGACATACCAACAATGCCACACATGGCCCTAATACCTCGCACACGCATACCTTTCCATCATAAGCCCAAACGAGGTTACCTTTTCGTACTTCTAACTCATACTAGCATACATAACTTCCATACCGATTCTGGCCTCACATCTTTGGAGTCACTCTATAATACAATCTGACCATTTCCGGCCACGACTGGTTCCTGGAGCGCTGGCCCACGAACCCAGAAACAATTTACTAGTCTGGCTCATACCGTGGACTCGCCACGAGCGGAACTACTACCAACCGATCCCACTCCATTCCAGTGCCGGGGAGACCTGAACAGTCCTCAACCCGACTCAATGCCACACTTAACTCTTATCCTTGGTCCGACTTAAAATCTTATCACAGAGAAAGCCTTATATACCTAAGGTCCTCAAGAATCAATATCCTTAGGCTCGCACTTCCATGCCCAAGCCTACCTTACCACCCCCAAGAAACGGTACAAAACTTCTCATAAAACCAAAACCATGTTGTCTCGATCACAACAACCATTTCTACTCTATACCTGACCTCATCCGCACAATTCTCTTAAGCCTACTACGCAGCCTTTTAATCTATTAACACGACATTCCGTTAGTTCCTTAACATGGCTTCTACGTTCACTACCCTACTGCATGTACCTCATCCTTTCCCAATTATCTCAAAAAAAAAAACACAAAACCTCGCGAAAATTCATTAACTATTCCATACCTTCCCTGTGATCTAGTTAGTCTTTACCAATTCCCGTAATCTAAAATCATTCTAGGCAACACGCTGCCCGACTTTCATACATAACTCCGTATAGACGTATGTCACAATACAACTATACTATAATCATTACCAACCCGATACGCAATCCACGCCATTCCCGGTCATCGCCGCTTTCTCAGTACCGCAATCAACATAACTCGTTAGTGAGGGACGACCCTAACAACACGCCTCTATCGCACGATCTCAGAGCGAGAAGAATGGAAACCAATCCTAAATGTCCTACACCTCCTGATTATAGATGTGGTGCACAACACACCGATAATCAAGACTCTACTAGACACGGTCTGTAGACACCTTCCGAGGACTAACTGCTCTGATACCACTTTTGTCACGACCCGACCCTGGGCCCACGACTGGTGCCCTACCTGGGCACCCTTACAGGTAAACATCAGAGATAATCAGCGTAACATACAAGAAACTTATAAATAACACAACAGAAGTAAAACAACAGGTTAGCCGATAGGGCTACCTTCCTGGACATAAATATATACAACCAAGGCTTGCCTTCATTTCTTTACAAATCGACTCCACAACATACGTGACTACTGCACTTAAGAATTTTAACATAACAATCGTATGGACAGTGGCTTCGCCATACCCCAATATACGTGGAATCTACTACATCGTGGAAGACTGCATCAAGAGCTAAGCCTCCGAGCAAATGAAGCTTTCTCAAAATCAACCGAGATCCTAAGAGCAAGCGATCACCAACCGTACCTAAACTCGCGGCATTTAACGCACTTCGGGCGGGGTCCGCATAACAAAAATTTAATATGGAATGTAAATAACGATGACAAGAAATGATCATAATCAGATAAAAGAATGACAAGGACAAGTATAAAATACATACTGATCCCGCCGTGTCATTACCACTTATGAACTTAATCGCACCTTATTATCTTTTCCCATTTTTCAATAAAAGTTATAGCCACATTCTACACACATGATTAGGAAAATCATTAAGTTCATTACTATATAACTTAACTTATCTTTCATAAGTATAATCCGCCCCTTTAAGGGCACATTTACTACCCTACCAACTGGACGCGATCAAGTCACACTAATATCGCTGTCCGTGGAATCCCCATCACCGCCGATACTACAAGTGTAAAATATAATCTCGTGTCGCGCCTGCGGCATCCCACCTCACATGGGCGACGATACACAACACATATATATCTCCCCGCCTGGAATCCCACATCACCGCCGATACCCAGATATAATAATACGCCAATAGCATACATGAACACCAAGTCCCACCTTGGTATAAGGCCTCGGGTCTACCCTCACTTATACTCTTACCCCGGAGAAGTTGAAAGCAGTGGTATAGCATCTCGTGGTCTACCCTCACTTATACTCTTACCCCGGAGAATGGTATAACGCCTGGGCTTGCTCTCATTTATACTCTTACCCTATCTCAACCGACCATTATACAAAACAAGCAGTGGGTATAATGTCTCGGGGTTTACCCTCACTTATACTCTTACTCCCGAGTATGGTATAGCATCTGGGGTTTACCCTCACTTATACTCTTACCCTATCTCGACTGCCACAAACAAACAGTAAGCACTACCATGTCTTCTATAAGAATCCGAATTTAACCCAAGTACTACAAATAATCTAAGCATACCCGTGGAATCCCACATCACCGCTTCAGACGCCCAAGTACTTACAACAAGACAAATGCCTCCAACCGAGAGTCGCAGATCGTAATAAAACATAATACTTGCACTCAAAGCGCTATCACCAAGACACATAGGCTAATTCTCAATTAATCAAGCCAAAGTACTAATCAAGGCATCACATAGAATTATTCTCAATTAACAAGCCAAAGTACTTACCAAGGCACATTTAGACTAATTCTCAATTAATCAAGCCAAAGTACTTATCAGGGCACAAATAGAATAATTCTCATTTAACAAGCCAAAGTACTTATCAGGGCACAAATAGAAAAATAAAAATTTAACAAGCCAAAGTACTTATCGGCACAAATAGAATAATTTCATTTAACAAGCCAAAGTACTTATCGGGGCACAAATAGAATAATTCTCATTTAACAAGCCAAAGTACTTATCGGGGCACAAATAGAATAATTCTCATTTAACAAGCCAAAGTACTTATCAAGGCACACTTAGATAATTCTCAATTAATCAAGCCAAAGTACTAATCAAGGCATCACATAGAATTATTCTCAATTAAACAGGCCAAAGTACTACGACGCATATCTCTTTCAAAAGACTCATTTCCAAATAAAACTTCCCCGATACTAACAACCGTAGTATCAAGTCCTATCCACCTTTCAAGACAAGTCACAATACCTTTTTAGAAATACAATTATCGGCTTCTAAATCAAGTGACTTCTTTATTAAAAACCTTAAGCAATTGGTACCTTTAAAACAATTTGCCCTTCCTTAACACAAGTTATTTCTTTGATTACTTTATTAGGGAAAACCATTCTCTTAACCTTCCATAAAGCCGTTATAACCAACTTCCCATAAAGCCGTTATAACCCTTTATGGTTTAGACCAACACGCCTTTTATAACTAAGAGACTTCTACTTTTGAAACCGAGTATTAAATACTTTCAAATCAATTCTCATAACTTTCAAAAATACAATTAGTCTCTTAACCTTTAGAAAACAAGTTGACTTTTATTATAAAACCTTAGGCAATTAATGCCTTAAAACAAGTGGCCTTTTCACTAAAATCAAATCACTTATCTTTCCATAAAGCAAATATAACTAACTTCCCATAAAGCCGTTATATTCACTTTATACCTTAGCCAAAAACAATTTCCTATCCAAGTGGACTTATACGCTTAAAACTAACAAGATCACATACTTTAAAACTCTTCAAGTCCCTTAACTTTAATAGAACTTAAGACATCCTTTATACTTTCAAAGAAGTGATTTAATCTCCCAACTCACCCGACTTGGCTATTCACAAACTAGTAAAGGATATCAAGGTGTCAGACGCTCACCGTACTACATACGTGCAACTAGTCATGCTCAAAGATAGGAAAAGTTCTTCATGTAGTAGATCACACAACTACCTCTTAACTTCTAAGAGTAACAGAAACATGAAATGCTACCACAGTATATTCCATACATAGAATCATGCCAAAGGAAGGAAGAGGTTCACATACCTCGCGACGATTGTCGACAAGAGCAAAATGCTCCAAAGTACTTCAACCTCGAGCTATTCCATTCTTCAAGTAGATACGCTATACTTAGTACTTCAACCTATAATGGTCACCATACGCCCATTAACCTCTTATTTCAAACGAGAATATTCTAGGTTCTAAGTCGCTAAATTCTACTAAAATCTGACAAAGACCTCCTTTGTTTTTACTTACTTTGCCACCTTTTCAAGGTCGAATACAATAACCAATACAGCCCCAATTGGCTCACCACAATCTATAAGGTAGTCCAATAAAAATAAATAACCATACAGCCCCAATTGGCTCACCACAATATGTATGTAGTCCAAAACAAATGAAACCAACTATTACAAACTAGAAGTACAAATTCGCCACCTCGAGTTCAACAATACTAATTCTTATCCAATTTCCATTTCAATCCAAATTGGTAGCATAACATGATATCAAGTCGCATTTGATTATAACAACCATAATCTTTAAGTAAGTAACATGCGCATTTCTAATAAACGCACCAATTAGTAATCCAACTTAACATGGCTTACATTTCATTTCGAATTTCCAAGGCTACAATCAATCCATAATCCTTATAAACTTCTACATATCAACTTCATGCTAGCAATAGGAAAAGCTAACAACACAAAATAAATATATAACCTTGTAACACTTTAAAAGACAAGATTATACCTCAACGACTCTTAATCCAACTCCAATCCAAGTCGCCCTTAGTAGTTTAGAACCTCCAAGACACTTCAATCCGCTTGTTGAGACCCTTAGAACCACACCAACAACTTTCCTTCAACTTACAATCCAAAACCTAGAAAAGCCACTAGGTTTTCACTTTGCGACTAATACGAAAACTCTCTTTTTCCGGATTTTTCTATCGAGATACACTTACATAATACTCATGAACCTTGGTTTAAAGTAAGGGGCTTATAGGACAAGAAACACAATTTTTTTCTTTTCACGGTCATGGCTCGAGAGCTTCATTTGTTGCTCATCCAATTTTTGTGCAAATATGGCTGTTGTTGCTTGTCTACTACTACTAGTATTAAATAGCACTCTTGAGGGTTATGATATAAACACACGGGTGGTTTGATGATCTCTTAACAAATATCAAGACTCATGACCTCGACTTAGTCAAACTTCTCAAGCTAAACAACTTGCAAGATTTGCCATCCAGACTACGGTCAATGACCATATCGCCATGCCAATTTCGGCCCAAGGCATCTATATGGGGTGACACGTGTCGCCCTCCCATTCGCCACAATAATACGCTTCCGACAAATTCCAATATTTCCGATAAATTTTTACAAGTCTCAAATCTTAACACTCGTGAGTTCTTTCAGACGCTCTAAAACACGCCCCGTAATTACTGGTGTAACATTCTTCCCCTTAGAAACATTCGTCCTCGAATGTTCTTTCGGAGTCAAACTTATAATTAGCGACATAGTTCCCTTTCACAACCCCGACATACCAACAATGCCACACATGGCCCTAATACCTCGCACACGCATACCTTTCCATCATAAGCCCAAACGAGGTTACCTTTTTGTACTTCTAACTCATACTAGCATACATAACTTCCATACCGATTCTCGCCTCAAATCTGGAGTCACTCTATAATACAATACGACCATTTCCGCCACGACTGTTCCGTGGAGCGCCCACGAACCCAGAAACAATTTACTAGTCTGCCTTGCGCTCGTGGACTCGCCACGTAGCGAAACTACTACCAACTGATCCCACTCCATTCCAGCTGGGAGACCTGAACAGTGTCCTCAACCCGACTCACACACACTTAACTCTTATCCTCGTCCGACTTAAAATCTTATCACAGAGAAAGCCTTATATACCTAAGGTCTCGCAAAGAATCAATATCCTTAGACTCGCAATTTCCATGCTCCAAGCCTACCTTACCACCCCCAAGAACGGGTACAAAACTTCTCATAAAACCAAAACCATGTTGTCTCGATCACAACAACCATTTCTTACTCTATACTGACCTCATCCGCATAATTCTCTTAAGCCTACTACGCAGCCTTAATCTATTAACACGACATTCCTAGTTCCTTAACATGGCTTCTACGTTCACTACCCTACTGCATACCTTCATCCTTTCCCAATTATCTCAAAAAAAAAAAAAAAACACAAAACTCGCGAAAAATTCATTAACTATTCCATACCTTCCAGATCTAGTTAGTCTTTACCAATTCCCCGTAATCTAAAATCATTCTAGGCAACACGCTCGACTTCATACATAACTCCGTATAGACGTATGTCACAATACAACTATACTATAATCATTACCAACCCGATACGCAATCCACGCCGCTATTCCCGGTCATCGCTTTCTCGTACCGCAATCAACATAACTCGTTAGTGAGGGACGACCCTAACAACACAGCTCTATCGCACGACCTCAGAGTGAGAAGAATGGAAACTAATCCTAAATGTCTCGCAGCCTCCCGATTATAGATGTGGTGCACAACACACCGATAATCAAGACTCTACTAGACACGGTCAGACACCTTCCGAGGACTAATCGCTCGATACCACTTTTGTCACGACTCGACCTCAAGCTCGCGATCGTGCCCTACCCGGGCACCCTTACAGTAAACATCGAGATAATCACGGAACATACAAGAAACTTATAAATAACACAACATGTAAAACAACAAAGTTAGCCGATAGGCTACCTTCCCGACATAAATATATACAACCAAGCAGCTGCCTCATTTTTACAAATCGACTCACAAATACGTGACTACTGCACTTCTAAGAATTTTAACATAACAATCGTATGGACAGGCTCGCCATACCCCAATATACGTGGAATCTACTACATCGTAAG
Source organism: Przewalskia tangutica (assembly GCA_029844215.1). Classification (NCBI taxonomy): domain Eukaryota; kingdom Viridiplantae; phylum Streptophyta; class Magnoliopsida; order Solanales; family Solanaceae; genus Przewalskia; species Przewalskia tangutica. The sequence continues at coordinate 58,866 of JAQGDG010000188.1, read as the reverse complement.
ACTGCACAAGAGCTAAGCCTCCGAGCAAATGAAGCTTTCAAAATCAACCGAGATCCTAAGAGCAAGGATCACCAACTCGTACCTAAACTCGCGGCATTTAACGCACTTCTCGGGCGGGTCAAGATAACAAAATTTAATATAGAATGTAAATAACGCATAAGAAATGATCATAATCAGCATAAAAGAATGACAAGGACAAGTATAAAAATACATACCGATCCTCGCCGTGTCATTACCACTTATGAACTTAATCGCACCTTATTATCTTTTCCCATTTTTCAATAAAAGTTATAGCCACATTCTTACACACATGATTAGGAAAATCATTAAGTTCATTACTATATAACTTAACTTATCTTTCATAAGTATAATCCGCCCTTAAGAAGTGGCACATTTACTACCCGCCCAACTGACGCGATCAAGTCACACTAATATCAAGCTGTCCGTGGAATCCCCATCACCGCCGATACTACAAGTGTAAAATATAATCGTGTCGCGCCTGCGGCATCCCACCTCACAATGCAGACGATACACAACACATATATATATCTCCCGCCTGTGGAATCCCACATCACCGCCGATACCCAGATATAATAATACGCCAATAGGCATACATGAACACCAAGTCCCACCTGGTATAGGCCTCGGTCTACCCTCACTTATACGCTTACCGAGAAGTTGGTAAAGAGTGGTATAGCATCTCGTGGGTCTACCTCACTTATACTCTTACCCCGAGAATATGGTATAACGCCTGGGTCTTGCCCTCATTTATACTCTTACCCTATCTCAACCGACCATTATACAAAACAAACAGTGGTATAATGTCTGGGGTTTACCCTCACTTATACTCTTACCCTCGAGTATGGTATAGCATCTCGGGGTTTACCCTCACTTATACTCTTACCCTATCTCAACCTACCACAAACAAACAAGCACTACCATGTCTTCTATAAGAATCCGAATTTAACCTAAGTACTACAAATAATCTAAGCATACCCGTGAATCCCACATCACCGCAGACGCTCCAAGTATTTATAACAAGACAAATGCCTTCTCCAACCGAGAGTCGCGATCATAATAAAACATAATACTTGCACTCAAAGGCTATCACCAAAGACACATAGGCTAATTCTCAATTAATCAAGCCAAAGTACTAATCAAGGCATCACATAGAATTATTCTCAATTAACAAGCCAAAGTACTTATCAAGGCACATTTAGACTAATTTCAATTAATCAAGCCAAAGTACTTATCAGTGGCACAAATAGAATAATTCTCATTTAACAAGCCAAAGTACTTATCTGGCACAAATAGAATAATTCTCATTTAACAAGCCAAAGTACTTATCGGGCACAAATAGAATAATTCTCATTTAACAAGCCAAAGTACTTATCTGGCACAAATAGAATAATTCTCATTTAACAAGCCAAAGTACTTATCGGGCACAAATAGAATAATTCTCATTTAACAAGCCAAAGTACTTATCGGCACAAATAGAATAATTCTCATTTAACAAGCCAAAGTACTTATCAAGGCACACTTAGACTAATTCTCAATTAATCAAGCCAAAGTACTAATCAAGGCATCACATAGAATTATTCTCAATTAAACAGCAAAGTACTACGACGCACATTCTTTTCAAAAGACTCCTTTCCAAATAAAACTTCCCGATACTAACAACCGTAGTATCAAGTCCTATCCACCTTCAAGACAAGTCACAATACCTTTTAGAAATACAATTATCTATTTCTAAATCAAGTGACTTCTTTATTAAAACCTTAAGCAATTGGTACCTTTAAAACAATTTGCCCTTCCTTAACACAAGTTATTTCTTTGATTACTTTATTAGGAAAACCATTCTCTTAACCTTCCATAAAGCCGTTATAACCAACTTCCCATAAAGCCGTTATAACCCTTTATGGTTTAGACCAACACGCCTTTTATAACCAAGAGACTTCTACTTTTGAAACCGAGTATTAAATACTTTCAAATCAATTCTCATAACTTTCAAAAATACAATTAGTCTCTTAACCTTTAGAAAACAAGTTGACTCCTTTTATTATAAAACCTTAGGCAATTAATGCCTTAAAAACAAGTGGCCTTTTCACTAACATCAAATCACTTATCTTTCCATAAAGCAAATATAACTAACTTCCCATAAAGCCGTTATATTCACTTTATACCTTAGCCAAAAACAATTTCCTATCCAAGGACTTATACGCTTAAAACTAACAAGTATCACATACTTTAAAACTCTTCAAGTCCCTTAACTTTAATAGAACTTAAGACATCCTTTATACTTTCAAAGAAGTGAGTTAATCTCCCAACTCACCCGACTTGGCTATTCACAAACTAGTAAAGGATATCAAGGTGTCAGACGCTCACCGCACTACATAATGCAACTAGTCATGCTCAAAGATAGGAAAAGTTCTTCATGAGTAGATCACACAACTACCTCTTAACTTCTAAGAGTAACAGAAACATGAAATGCTACCACAGTATATTCCATACATAGAATCATGCCAAATAAGGAAGAGGTTCACATACCTCGCGACGATTGTCGCATAAGAGCAAAATGCTCCAAAGTACTTCAACCTCGAGCTATTCCATTCTTCAAGTAGATACGCTATACTTAGTACTTCAACCTATAATGGTCACCATACGCCCATTAACCTCTTATTTCAAACGAGAATATTCTAGGTTCTAAGTCGCTAAATTCTACTGAAAATCTGGACAAAGACCTCCTTTGTTTTTACTTACTTTGCCACCTTTTCAAGGTCGAATACAATAACCAATACAGCCCCAATTGGCTCACCACAATCTATAAGGTAGTCCAATATAAATAAATAACCATACAGCCCCAATTGGCTCACCACAATATGTATGTAGTCCAAAACAAATGAAACCAACTATTACAAACTAGAAGTACAAATTCGGCCACCTTGAGTTCAACAATACTAATTCTTATCCAATTTCCATTTCAATCCAAATTGGTAGCATAACATGATATCAAGTCGCATTTGATTATAACAAACATAATATTTAAGTAAGTAACATGCGGATATTTCTAATAAACGACCAATTAGTAATCCAACTTAACATGGCTTACATTTCATTTCGAATTTCCAAGGCTACAATCAATCCATAATCCTTATAAACTTCTACATATCAACTTCATGCTAGCAATAGGAAAAGCTAACAACACAAAATAAATATATAACCTTGTAACACTTTAAAAGACAAGATTATACATCAACGACTCTTAATCCAACTCCAACCAAGTCGCCCTTAGTAGTTTAGAACCTCTCCAAGACACTGCAATCCGCTTGTTGAGACCCTTAGAACCACACCAACAACTTTCCTTCAACTTACAATCCAAAACCTAGAAAAGCCACTAGGTTTTCACTTTGCACTAATACGAAAACTCTCTTTTTCCGTGATTTTTCTATCGAGATACACTTACATAACACTCATGAACCTTGGTTTAAAGGGGGCTTATAGGACAAGAAACACAATTTTTTTCTTTTCACGGTCACGGCCGAGAGCTTCATTTGTTGCTCATCCAATTTTTGTGCAAATATGGCTGTTGTTGTTGCTTGTCTACTACTACTAGTATTAAATAGCACTCGAGGGTTATGATATAAACACACGGGTGGTTTGATGATCTCTTAACAAATATCAAGACTCATGGACCTTGACTTAGTCAAACTTCTCAAGCTAAACAACTTGCAAGATTTGCCATCTAGACTATGGTCAATGACCATATCGCCATGCCAATTTCGCCCAAGGCATCTAAAAGTGGGGGTGACACGGTCGCCCTCCCATTCGCCACAATAATACGCTTCCGACAAATTCCAATATTTCCGATAAATTTTTACAAGTCTCAAATCTTAACACTCGTGAGTTCTTTCGTACGTTCTTAAAACATGTCCTGTAATTACGGGGTGTAACAACGACAACGCCCATACAAGGCATCATTTGCATCTCGTCCATACAAGACGACAACGCCCATACAAGACGTCATTTGCATTTCGTCCATAAAAGACGACAACGCCCATACAACACGTCATTTGCATCTCGTCCATACAAGATGACAACGCCCATACAAGGCGTCATCTGCATTTCGTCCATACAAGACGACAACGCCTATAAAAGGCGTCATTTGCATTTCGTCCATACAAGACGACAACGCCCATACAAGGCGTCATTTGCATTTCGTCCATACAAGACGACAACGCCCATACAAGGCGCCATCTCGCATTTCGCCCATACAAGACGCATAACGCCATACAAGGCGCCATTTGCATCTCGCCCAAACAAGACGCCAACGCCATACAAGGCGCCATTTGCATCTCGCCCATACAAGCATTTACGATAACGCCATACAAGACGCCATTTGCATCTCGCCCATACACGACGACAACGCCATACAAGGTATCATTTGCATCTCGCCCATACAAGACGCATTTACAACGCCATACAAGGCGCCATCTCGATTTCGCTCATACAGAAGACAACGCCATACAAGGCGCTATTTGCATTTCGCCCATACAGCACGATAACGCCATACAAGGCGCCATTTGCATTTCGCCCATACAAGACATTTATAACGCCACACAAGGCGCCATTTGCATTTCGCCCATACAAGACTTAGAACGCCATACAAGGCGCCGTTTACATCTCTTCCATACAAGACATTTACAACGCCATACAAGGCGCCATCTCAGATTGGCCCATACAAGCATTTATAACGCCATACAAGGAGTCATCCGCATTTCGCCCATACAAGACGCACAACGCCCATACAAGGCGCCATCTCGTGATCTCGCCCATACAAGACGACAACGCCATACAAGGCCATTTGCATCTCGCCCATACAAGACGACAACGCCATACAAGGCGCTATTTGCATCTTGTCCATACAAGACGCACAACGCCATACAAGGCGCTATTTGCATCTCGCCCATACAGACGCACAACGCCATACAAGGCGCTATTTGCATCTCGCCCATACAAGACATTTACAACGCCATACAAGGCGCCATTTGCATATCGCCCATACAAGACGATAACGCCATACAAGGCGCCATCAGATTTCGGCCCATACAAGCATTTACAACGCCATACAAGGCGCCATTTGCATTTCGGCCCATACAAGCATTTATAACGCCCATACAAGGTATCATTTGCATTTCGCCCATACACGACGATAACGCCACACAAGGCGCCATTTGCATTTCGCCCATACAAGACGACAACGCCATACAAGGCGCCATATGCATCTCTTCCATACAAGACGACAACGCCATACAAGGCGCCATCTCAGATCTCGCCCAAACAAGACGACAACGCCCATACAAGGCGCCATTTGCATCTCGGCCCATATAAGACGACAACGCCATACAAGGCGCCATTTGCATCTCGCCCATATAAGACGACAACGCCATACAAGGCGCTATTTGTATCTCGCCCATACAAGACGCATAACGCCATACAAGACGCCATTTGCATCTCGCCCATACAAGACATAACGCCATACAAGGCGCCATTCGTGATCTCGCCCATACAAGACGACAACGCCATACAAGGCGCTATTTGCATCTCGCCCATACAAGACGACAACGCCATACAAGGCGCTATTTGCATCTCGCCCATACAAGACGATAACGCCATACAAGGCGCTATTTGCATTTCGCCCATAAAAGATGACAACGCCATACAACGCGCCATTTGCATCTCGCCCATACAAGACGACAACGCCATACAAGGCGCTATCGCATTTCGCCCAAACAAGACGACAACGCCATAAAAGGCGCCATTTGCATTTCGCCCATACAAGCATTTACAACGCCATACAAGGCGCCATTTGCATTTCGTCCATACAAGCATTTACAACGCCATACAAGGCGCCATTCGCATTTCATCCATATAAGCATTTACAACGCCATACAAGGCGCCATTTGCATCTCGCCCAAACAAGACGCCAACGCCATACAAGGCGCCATTTGCATCTTCGGCCCATACAAGACGACAATGCCTATACAAGGCGCCATTTGCATCTCGCCCATACACAACGCATAACGCCATACAAGGCGCCATTTGCATCTCGCCCATACAGCAGGACAACGCCATACAAGGCGCCATCCGCATTTCGCCCATACATAAGACAACGCCATACAAGGCGCTATTTGCATTTCGGCCCATACAGACATTTATAACGCCATACAAGGCGCCATTTGCATTTCGCCCATACAAGACGATAACGCCACACAAGGCGCCATTTGCATTTCGGCCCATACAAGACGAGAACGCCATACAAGGCGCCGCTCGCATTCTTCCATACAAGACGACAACGCCATACAAGGCGCCATTCAGATTTCGCCCATATAAGACGATAACGCCTTACAAGGCGCCATCTCGCATTTCGCCCATACAAGACGATAACGCCATAAGGCGCCATTCGTGATCTCGCCCATACAAGACGACAACGCCATACAAGGCGCCATTTGCATCTCGCCCATACAAGACGACAACGCCATACAAGGCGCTATTTGCATCTTGTCCATACAAGACGACAACGCCATACAAGGCGCCATTTGTATCTCGCCCATACAAGATTTACAACGCCATACAAGGCGCTATTTGCATCTCGCCCATACAGCATTTACAACGCCATACAAGGCGCCATTTGCATATCGCCCATACAAGACGACAACGCCCATACAAGGCGCCATTTGCATCTCACCCATACAAGGCGCCATCTCAGATTTCGGCCCATACAAGCATTTACAACGCCCATACAAGGCGTCATTTGCATCTCGTCCATACAAGACGACAACGCCCATACAAGGCGTCATTTGCATCTTGTCCATACAAGACGACAACGCCCATACAAGGCGTCATTTGCATTTCGTCCATACAAGACGACAACTCCCATACAAGGCATCATTTGCATTTCGTCCATACAAGACTATAACGCCCACACAAGGCGTCATTTGCATTTCGTCCATACAAGACGATAACGCCCACACAAGGCGTCATTTGCTTAAACAATTTGCCCTTCCTTAACACAAGTTATTCCTTTGATTACTTTACTAGAGAAAACCATTCTCTTAACCTGCCATAAAGCCGTTATAACCAACTTCCCATAAAGCCGTTATAACCCTTTATGGTTTAGACCAATACGTTCCTTTTATAATCAAGAGACTTCTACTTTTTGAAACCAAGTATTATATTCTTTCAAATCAATTCTCTTAACTTTCAAAAATACCATTTGTCTCTTAACCTTTAGAAAACAAGTGACTCCTTTTATTATAAAACCTTAGGCAATTGATGCCTTAAAAACAAGTTGCCTATTCACTTAAAATCAAGTCATTTGTCTTTCCATAAAGCAAATATAACCAACTCCCCATAAAGTCGTTGTATTTACTTTATACCTTAGCCAAAATACAATTTCCTATCCAAGGGACTTATACGTTTAAAACGGAGCAAGTATCACATACTTTAAAACTCTTCAAGTCCCCTAACTTTAAAATCAACTTAAGACATCCTTACTATTTTCAAAGTTAAGGAGTTAATCTCCTAACCCACCCGACTTGGCATTACATAAAACAAGTAAAGAATGTCATAGTTCAGACGCTCACCGCATCACATACGCAACTAGTCATGCTCAAAAGATAGGAAAAGTTCTACATAGAGTAAATCACACAACTACCTCTTAACTTCTAAGAGTATGGAAACATGAAATGATACTCACAAGTGTATTCCATACATAGAATCATGCCAAAGGAAGGAAGAGGTTCACATACCTCGCGACGATTGTCGACAAATAGCAAAATGCTCCAAAGTACTCCAACCTTGATAGCTATTCCACTCTCCAAGTAGATACGCTATACTTAGTACTTCAACCTATAATGGTCACAATATGTCCATTAACCTTTCACTTCTAACGAGAATATTTGGTGCTAAGTCGCAAATTCTACGGAAAATCGGGCAAAGACCTCCTTTGTTTCTACTCACTTTGCCACCTTTTCAAGGCCGAATACAATAACCAAACAGCCCCAATTGGCTCACAACAATATGTATGTATTCCAATACAATGAATAACTAAATGTACCCAATTGGCTCACAATTTAGAAAGTAGTCCCATACAAATGAATAACAAACTAAAAGTCCAAATTCGCCACCTCGAGTTCAACCATACCAATTCTTATCAAATTTCCATTTCAATCCAAATTGGTAGCATAACATGAAATCAAGTCGATTTGATTATAACAATCCATAATCTCTAAGTAGGTAACATGTGACAATTTCTAATAAACGACCAATTAGTAATCCAATTTTCGTTGGCTTATATAACATTTCGAATTTAGCTACAAGCACTCCATAATACTTATAAACTTCTACATACCAACTTCATGTTGTCAACGTAAAACTAACAACAACAAAAATATATAATCTTGTAACATCTTAAAGGACAAGATTATACCTTAACGATTCTCAATCCAATCTTCAACCAAGTCGCCTTTAGACAACTTAGAGACTCTCCAAGATACTTCAATCCGCTTACTGAGACCCTTAGAACCATACCAACAATTTTCCTTCAAACTTCCAACCAAAACCTAGAAAAGCCATTAGGTTTTCACTGCGACTAATACGAAAACTCTCTTTTCCGGATTTTTCAGTAACGCCCAACCTCGTTCACATCGTGCCTTACCCTGCACCCTAGTGATACAACATCGAGAAAACCAATGGAAAATAAAACATGAATCATGAAACAAGAGATATAATAAATAAACAAAGCAACCAAAACAGCTTGCCTTCAGATATACATAAAACCCAATAGCTTTAATCTTTTTACAACCCCGCCACAACAGCTTCATGCACTTAAGATTTACAACGACTATGACGGATGTGGCTCGCCATACCCTCAATGTACAAGCACCTACAACTCAGTGGAACACATACTAAAAGATAAGCCTCCGAGAAACGGAGCTTCCTAAAACGCTGAATCGAGATCCTAAGAGCGAGGATCCACGATCGACGTACTTACCGCGCAGATGAACGCAGCTTCAAGGAGGTCAAGATAACAGTACCAAGTATGTGAAATCAGCATAATATCAGAATGAAATCATACTAGTCTATATAAAGCAGAGACATGTATGATAACCAAACTACGCTCACAACATAAAACACTATCACTCCAATATAACTACGGGTCTCACGCCCACAACATCAATCGTTCAGACATGGCCGCACGCCTAATATCGTGACGGTGTACATGTCCATGATGCAACAATAAGACAAAGAATCCAAATGGAAGCATACCCGCGCGCTACACATCGTGTCAGATGTCCAAAGGGAAACAATAAGACAACTTTCCAAATGGACGATACCCGCAGCGCCACGATCGTGTCGCGATGTCCAAAAGGAAATCACGCGCGATAATCGAATGGAAACATACCCGCGCGCACGATCGTGGTCAAGATATCCAAAGCGACAACCACAAGACCTTAACCAAAATGGAAGCATACCCGCAGCGCCACGATCGTGTCAGATGTCCAAAGCGACAACAACAATAATACTATCAACAGAACGCATCTGCGGAATTTCTCCGCCACCGCAAGACATCCAAGTAAGTTCTCAACTACCAACCGACTCTATCGAGAGACGCGGTAACACAGAAACACAACGCTTGTACAATAAAGGCTATCATCACAAGCATAGGCAAGTTTCACAACAACAAGCATAGGCAAGTTTCACAACAACAAGCATAGGCAAGTTTCACACAACTCAAAGTACTTTCATTTTACGCCAAAGTCCGGGTTTTTAACCCCAAAGTACTACATACGTTAAGTTCTTTAAAAGAGATCCATTATCATTATAAAAGTCACCCGATACCCGTAGTATTAGAATGACCAACCCACCTTCTTTTCAAAATCAAGTAACAACATTCTTTTCCTAAGTTCCGCTTTGCCTAGTTTCAATTACTCAAGCTTCTCATTTTCAAATGGTTTCATAGTTCCCAAACTTAATCACTGATTCCTTTGTGAGCAATCGAGTAACATATGTCATATACGTGAGTAGTTTATTCTGTTTATAACGATCTTATTACAAAGATCATGATCTAGAAAATGTAATATCATTTTGTCTTATCTTAGCTTCTATGCAGATTGAGGTTTCTACCGGTTTTAATACAACACATCATTATTCAATACATTTTCCTTTATTAACGCCGCAGTTGGTCTGTCAAAACACATTCGATTCTCAAATCAAGAAACATTATCCCTTTAAAAACCAAGTACTCATTACTCACGAATGAGGTTTCACACAAACATCCTCATTAAAACAAATAAGTTAAGTCTCTTATCTTATAAGATCAAGTCTCTTAACTTCTAACATCAAGAAACCATTTTCACTTACATAAGGTCGTTATAACTAACTTCCCATAAAGCTATTATAACACCCTATGTTTTAAATCAACCAAATCACTTAGCACATGTACGCTCACCGCACTACATAGTTCACAACAATCATGCTAGAAAAGATAGAAGAGGTTCACATACCTCGCGACGCATTTATCGACAATAAGCAAAATGCTCCAAGTACTACAACCTTGCTAGCCCTTTCCACTCCTCGAGTAATACGCTACCTTAGTACTTTCACCTATAAAGGTCACAAACGCCTATTAACCCCAAAACACAAGTTTTCTATCTTTCTAAAGAAAATTCAAAGACTCTCCCCGCAACAACAGAAATCTCCTCCTCTATCGAGGCCGCCACCAAGCCAACCAGTGGGGTTTACACGCCTAACCTGACGTACAATTCTACACAAGTTCATCGCACACAAATTCTATGTAAATACAGCTCATTGGGCTTTTATTCTTCAGCTTAAGTCAAAAGACATCACGAATACTAAGTAGTTCTATATATAGTATACTTCAACTATATATGCTAACAAACATGTAATTTCCAATTACAATAGAGGACAAGATAATTACCTCGATAAGCCCAAAATTATCCAAGTTATAATGTCGATCCCGAGCAAGGTTTAGCTCCACCCGCGCGCCCAAACCACTCCAAACAACCCTTAGAAGTTCTAACTAACTTCTACTCAAATACTTCAACCAACTACAAGATTTCCTTGTGGTTTTGGCTGAGACTAAAGGACAAAAGGTAGTATTTCCTGACTTCACGAAAGAGGTATCTTGGAATACTACAAGGTACAAGGCTAAGGTATTTTGGGCATTATAACAATACTAGGAGTATTTCTATACCACAACAAGTGGGTATTATACTTAAAACAACTAGCAGTGGGGTACCTACCGCCAAGACACCACAAAGGGAGGGAGGAGGCCCTCGCCAAGACTCTCAAAAGAGTGGGGATGAGTCGACTAACTCAACACTGTATGAGGGAGGGATTTTTTGGCTTGAAGGTTTCATTTGGACGAAGAGTTCATCAACATAAAGGGGGTATTTATAGCAAAACCAAAGGCCAACCAAGGCCAAGATCCTTCCAAGTGTAAAGCAAGTGTAAGTGGCAAGATTAAGCCAAGTGCACCCTAAACCCTACTCCACAAAACACTCCACAAAACAATGCACCAAACAAGGCACACTTCATGGGCCAACGCTGGTGCCAACCCACCTCGACCGCCCCTCCAAATCACAACGAGGGTGACAAGGTCACCTCCCGCTGGTCCAAAAGGTTTCGCCTCTCTAAAAATCCGCAAAAATACAAAACGACATAGCCGAATTTTCCTTCGCAAGTTACGCGAAACGCTTCGCCGAAAAACGACTCTAACCGTGTCAGGCACAAATGTTATTTCGGCCATGGTGCCACACGGGGTGACACGTGTCGCCCGATTCGCCTTGTAATATTTCGCCTTCCAAAATATCCAAAATACCGAAAACTCAAAAACAAAGCTGTTCTACAAAATCAGAATTTCTCCCGTGGCCCCACGTGACCATTTCCAAAATAAAATCTCAAAATTCTAATATAATCTATGAAGTCCAATACCAAACTGGGAATCCAATTCCCATTAACGAACCTTTTCTTCACAAATAACCGAAACTTTTCCGCCTAAAACTCACATCTTTCTTTCTTTTCAAAATTTTCTCAGCACTCGCACGCACGCCCTCACATACATACCCCGCAACTACGGGTATAACATTCTCCTCCTTAGAAACATTCGCCCCGAATGTTCCTTCTCAAGTCGAATAACGATAAAGTTCCTTCTAACAAGCTGCCAATGCCACACCGCCACTAAATAACATACGCCCTCTTCTTTCCTTACTCGCCGCGCCCTTCTCGAACGCTTGAACTCTCCCATTACGCATCATACTTCAGTCATTACCTGCTCTCAAAATCTCCGAGTCACTACCTCCAAACTTGGTCATCTTACTAACTCAAACTTCTTTAAGGCCATTCCCGCCTTTACGAACCGCTTCGTCGAACGCGCCCACTAACTCATACGATGATCATACAAACTGGGCCTAGCACTCGTGACTTACCACCAAGTGACCACCCAGAATCGACTTACCCCAAACCGTTACGGGTTGACCCGCAAATGGTCCTCAACCCGACTCCAATCAAGGCCAAACTCTTGTTACCCGATCCTAATAATCTTACTAATTCACATCACGAAAGCTACCACTTCCATCTCACACTACCCATGGACTTATCACACAAATAAATCCCACGATACTACTCACCCTTATAAAGGTCAAACATAAAACGAATCTTTTACTCAAGACGACCTTACCTCTAAGGTCTCGGTGAAATAGTCTAAGGTTCACACTTACCATGCCTCCATACGATCCTTCCAACTAACCATGCATTCTAACTCACACATATCACAATGCTATCCGCATAGCACACAATAATGAGATCATCATAACAAGCATACCAAAACTCTGTAGGGTTATGGATATACCTGGCTACCGCCCAATCTAATCATAGCCCACTCGCAGGCTTATAGTCAGAGGTGATAAACCACCACAGATCTCGGCGTCGAAGTCAGAATATCCGTATACCCTTGGCCGGACAGCCCTCGCAAATGGCCCCGCTGGCCGCATGCAAAACAAACTCCCAATCTAGCACGACACTCTCCAAACGGAGTCTACCACAATGGTCACAACGAGGTAGGGTGGCTTCACCGTTAACACCCCTCGCTCGCAAAATCTGAACCTCGAGCCCTCGACCGCCTCAAGACGCGAGGACCACTGCATCGCGGGGTATATAACTAGCTCGCCGAGGCGGTCCGCCGAAGCCACCAAAGCGACCTCGCCCCGCCCTCTTCTCGCTGATCTGTGTCATTCCGCCGACCCTCCGTGCCTCACATCCTAGCGCAGCTCGCACGCGCAATGTCCATGCCCTACCAAGAGAAACACCCGCACAAGACTCACCATATAATCATCTAGCCCTGACGTAGCGACGCACCCTATCCTCCATATCCGCAACTAGCGCAGTGGACATATCGAGCCAAAGAATCGAACTCGACATTGTACTCCCGACAAAGGCGCCTCTCGCCTCAAGAATAAAAATCGTTTACCGCGCTCTCCTCATCCGCGAGGCAAGAAGCGCGCGAGGAAAGCCCCAAAACTCATCCCATTCTCACGGAGGTGCATGCTCTCCCGAAAGCTCCCATGAATCAAACCAATCGATCGCAGATCACGCACCGATGCGAACCAAAGGTCACAGCACTGCTTCAAGCCTCGATCACCCGTGACGATCCGTCAGAATCGCCGGATGAACTCCTCGCGATCATCCTCGTGCCTCACCCATAAAACTCGCGGCTACAACTCGTAAAGTCCCGTAGCCTCAAACTATCTCGCCGGGTGAATCCATCGTGCATCGAATCGAATCGCCAGATCCAAATTTATCTCATATCTGCCACGACTCGCCAAAGAATCGGGCCATCTCCTTGTAACCCATCTCTCCGCCTCTGCATCGGGACCTGAGGCTCGTGTATCGCGTCTCAGCAGCCATTGCCGCGCTCTAACCTTCGCTGGGCCGGGCGGCCACAAAACTCGCCATTTAAGCACTGCTCGTGCATCGACCGGCTCGCGCTTTCAACTCCTCTCAGATCTCACTAGCAGCCTCTCGGCTGCCTTTGCCCTTCTCGGGCTCGTTGTTCGGCGCGAGGCATAATCGTAAAAACGAGATACGCCGAGGGTCCAACTTACAACACACTTCTAAGGCACGATCTCGTAATGAGAAGAATGGAAACTAATCCTAAATGTCCTATAGCCTCCTCGACATAGACGGTGCACAACACACCGATAATCGCACTCTACTAGACACGGTTCAGACACTTTCCGAGGATTAATCGCTCGATACCACTTTTGTAACGCCCAACCCGGCCCACATCGTGCCTTACCTCGCACCCTAGTGATACAACATCGAGAAAACCAATGAAAATAAAACATGAATCATGAAACAAGAGATATAATAAATAAACAAAGCCAACCAAAACAGCTTGCCTTCAAGATATACATAAAACCCGAATGCTTTAATCTCTTTACAACCCCGCCACAACAATGCATGCACTTAAGATTTACAACGACTATGACGGACAGGCCTCGCCATACCTCAATGTACAAGCACCTACAACTCAGTGGAACACATACTAAAAGATAAGCCTCCGAGAAACGGAGCTTCCCAAAACGCTGAATCGAGATCCTAAGAGCGAGGATCCACGATCGATGCACTCTACCGCAGATGAACGCACTTCAAGGAGGTCAAGATAACAGTACCAAGCATGTGAAATCAGCATAACATCAGAATGAAATCATACTAGTCTATATAAAGCAGAGACATGATGATAACCAAACTACGCTCACAACATAAAACACCATCACCTAATATAACTACGGGTCTCACGCCCACAACATCAATCGTTCGATTATGGCCGCACGCCTAATATCAGACGGCAGTGTATATGTCCATGATGCAACAATAAGACAAAGAATCCAAATGGAAGATACCCGCGCGCCACGATCGATCGTGTCAAGATGTCCAAAGGGAAACAATAAGACAACTTTCCAAACGGACGATACCCGCGCGCTACGATCGCGGTCAAGATGTCCAAAAGGAAATCACAAGCGCGATAATCGAATGGAAACATACCCGCGCGCCACGATCGTGTCAAGATATCCAAAGCGACAACCACAAGACCTTAACCAAAATGGAAGCATACCCGCGCGCCACGATCGTGTCAAGATGTCCAAAGCGATTAACAACAATAATACTATCACAGTGAACGCACTGCGGAATTTCTCCGCCACCGCCGCACATCCAAGTAAGTTCTCAACTACCAACCGACTCTCTATCGAGAGACGCCAGAACACGTAAAACACAACGCTTGTACAATAAAGGCTATCATCACAAGCATAGGCAAGTTTCACAACAACAAGCATAGGCAAGTTTCACAACAACAAGCATAGGCAAGTTTCACACAACTCAAAGTACTTTCATTTTACGCCAAAGTCCGGTTTTAACCCCAAAGTACTACATACGCTAAGTTCTTTTAAAAGAGATCCATTATCGTTATAAAAGTCACCCGATACCCGTAGTATTAGAATGACCAACCCACCTTCTTTTCAAAATCAAGTAACAACATTCTTTTCCTAAGTTCCAGCTTGCCTAGTTTCAATTACTCAAGCTTCTCATTTTCAAATGGTTTCATAGTTCCCAAACTTAATCACTGATTCCTTTGTAGCAATCGAGTAACATATGTCATATATGCAGTAGTTTATTCTGTTTATAACGATCTTATTACAAAGAATCATGATCTAGAAAATGTAATATCATTTTGTCTTATCTTAGCTTCTATGCAGATTGAGGTTTCTACCGGTTTTAATACAACACATCATTATTCAATACATTTTCCTTTATTAACGCCGCAGTGGTCCTGTCGATACACATTCTCGATTCCCAAATCAAGAAACATTATCCCTTTAAAAACCAAGTACTCATTACTCACGAACGAGGTTTCACACAAACATCCTCATTAAAACAAATAAGTTAAGTCTCTTATCTTATAAGATCAAGTCTCTTAACTTCTAACATCAAGAAACCATTTTCATTTACATAAGGTCGTTATAACTAACTTCCCATAAAGCTATTATAACACCCTATGTTTTAAATCAACCAAATCACTTAGCACATGTACGCCTACCGCATTACATAGTTCACAACAATCATGCTAGAAAAGATAGAAGAGGTTCACATACCTCGCGACGATTTATCGACAATAAGCAAAATGCTCCAAGTACTACAACCTTGCTAGCCCTTTCCACTCTCGAGTGTAATACGCTACTCTAGTACTTTCACCTATAAAGGTCACAAACGCCTATTAACCCCAAAACACAAGTTTTCTATCTTTCTAAAGAAAATTCAGAAGACTCTCCCCGCAACAACAGAAATCTCCTCTCTCTATCGAGGCCGCCACCAAGCCAACTGCGTGGTTTACACGCCTAACCTGACGTACAATTCTACACAAGTCTATCGCAATACACCCTATGTAAATACAGCTCAGCTTCTTTATTCTTCAGCTTAAGTCAAAAGACATCACGAATACTAAGTAGTTCTATATATAGTATACTTCAACTATATATTAACAAACATGTAATTTCCAATTACAATAGAGGACAAGATAATTACCTCGATAAGCCCAAAATTATCCAAGTTATAATGTCGATCCCGAGCAAGGTTTAGCTCCACGCGCGCCCAAACCACTCCAAACAACCCTTAGAAGTTCTAACTAACTTCTACTCAAATACTTCAACCAACTACGAAGATTTCAGTGGTTTCTGGCTTGAGACTAAAGGACAAAAGGTAGTATTTCCTGACTCTACGAAAGAGGTATCTTGGAATACTACAAGGTACAAGGCTAAGGTATTTTGGGCATTATAACAATACTAGGAGTATTTCTATACCACAACAAGGGGTATTATACTAAAACAACTAGCAGTGGTACCCCATGGCCAAGACACCACAAAGTGGGAGTGAGTGAGGCCCTGCCAAGACTCTCAAAAGAGGGGGATGAGTTGGACGAACTCAACACTAGAGTGAGGGAGGGATTTTTGGCTTGAAGGTTTCATTCATGGACGAAGAGTTCATCAACATAAGGGGGTATTTATAGCAAAACCAAAGGCCAACCAAGGCCAAGATCCTTCCAAGTGTAAAGCAAGTGGTGGCAAGATTAAGCCAAGTGCACCCTAAACCCTACTCCACAAAACACTCCACAAAACAATGCACCAAACAAGGCACACTTCAGCGGGCCAATCGGCCAAGTGCCAACCCACTCGACCGCCCCTCCAAATCACAACGCAGGTGACAAAGGTCACCTCCCGCTGGTCCAAAAGGTTTCGCCTCTCTAAAAATCCGCAAAAATACAAAACGACATAGCCGGAATTTTCCATTCGCAGTTACGAAAACGCTTCGCCAAAAAAAACGACTTAACCAAAGGCGGCACAAATGTTATTTCGCTGCGGTGCCACACGGGGTGACACGTCGCCTCGATTCGCCTGTAATATTTCGCCTTCCAAAATATCCAAAATACCGAAACTCAAAACAAATGCTCACAAAATCAGAATTTCTCCCGTGGCCCCACGTGACCATTTCCAAAATAAAATCTCAAAATTCTAATATAATCTATGAAGTCCAATACCAAACTGGGAATCCAATTCCCATTAACGAACCTTTTTCTTCACAAATAACCGAAACTTTTCCGTTAAAACTCACATCTTTCTTTCTTTTCAAAATTTTCTCAGACTGCAGACGCACGCCTCACATACATACCCTGCAACTACGGGGTATAACATTTCTATTGAGATATACTCACATAACACTCATGAACCTTGGTTTAAAGTGTGGGGCTTAATGGACAAGAAACGAAAAATCTTCCTTTAGAAAGTGAGGAAGCCGAGAGCAACAATGTGACGTTCTTCCAAATTTTGTGAATTTTAGCTGTGGGAACTCTTGTCTTGCTACTAGTATTATATAGTGACATGGAGGGTCAAGGTGTGTACAAATGGTTGGCTAGGATGAGGTCTTAACAAAAATCAAGACTAATTGTCCCTCGACTAAGTCAAACATGTCAAGCTTTCAAGTCGCAAGACTTGTCTTGCTAACAAAGGTCCAATGACCCTTTAGCCCTTGCAAAAATCGCCCAAGGCATCATCTAAGGGGGTGACACGTGTCGCCTCTCCCATTCGCCACAACAAAACGCTTTTCCGACAATTTCATAATTCCGAGAAATTTTTACAAGTCTCCTATCTTAACACCGTGAGTTCTTACGCACGCTCTACACCATGTCCCCGTAAATACGGTGTAACATTCTTCCCCTTAGAAACATTCGCCCTCGAATGTTCTTTCTGAGTCAAACTTATAATTAGCGACATAGTTCTCTTCACAACCCCGACATACCAACAATGCCACACATGGCCCTAATACCTTGTACACGCATACCCGCCCATCACAAGCCCAAAAGAGGTTACCTTTTCGCACTTCCAACCCCTTCTAACATACATACATAACTTCCATACCTATTCGCCTCTAATCTGAGTCACTCTATGAAACAATATAAGGTCATTTCCGCCACTACTGGTTCGTGAACGCGCCCCAACCCGTGAAACAATTAACTAGACTGGTCTTGCACTCGGACTCGCCACGAGCTAACTACTACCAACTGATCCCACTCCATTCCAGCCGGGGAGACCCGTGAATGTGTCCTCAACCACTGGCCGCACTTAACTCTTATCCTCGTCCGACTTAAAATCTTATCGCCAGAGAAAACCTTATATACCTAAGGTCTCAAGAAGAATCAATATTCTTAGGCTCGCACTCCACGCCCCACTTACCTTATCACCCTCTCAAACGGTACAAAAACTTCTCATAAAACCATAACCATGTTGTCTCGATCACAACAACCATTACATACTCTATACAGGCCTTATCCATATAAATCTCTTAAGCATACTACGCAGCTTGATCTATTAACATGACATTTCGTTAGGTCCCTTAATATGGCTTCTTAAGGGTCCACTACCCTATCAGACAGCTCATCCTTTTCCAATTATCTCAAAATAAAACACAAGACCTTGGCGAAATGTCACGACCCGAACCCGGGCCCGTGACTGGTGCCTTACCCCGGGCACCCTAGTGATACAACATAAGAGTAATCAGCGGAACATAAAACACATACATGAAATCAATGTAAGAAGACAGACTAACCAAAAACGACATCACAAGATATATAAATAACAACTCTTTCCAAATGAATAGCTTTAATCCTTTTACAAACCCCGCCCACAACAAGATTTCATGCACTTACGAATGATATAACAACAACGACGGACAGGCCGCCATACCCCGAATGTAAGCACCTACAAAAACAGGGACTATACCAAGATAAGCCTCCGAGAAGTTGAGCTTTCCAAACGCCGAATCGCGACCCTAAGAGCGAGGATCAACAATCGTGTACTCAACTCGCAGATGAACGCAGCCTCAAGCGAGGTCGATAACAGTACCAAGCATGTGAAATCAAAATATCAGAAATGAAATCATAATAGTCTATACAAAGCAGAGACATGTATGATAACCAAACCACGCTTCACAATAAATAAGCCATGTCTAGTCGTGACTCACGCCATCAAAGTCATCACCCAATATAACAACGGGTCTCACGCCACAAACCAATCATGCCCGTGGAATACCTTCCTCACCGCGCCAATGATAGAAAAGCACCAAGAAATACACATGAACAGCAGTCCCACTGTGTCCAAATAAAACAAAGACAGGTAAGCACGAAGGCATAGCCGACTACTAACACCCGCAATACTAAGCGTCATAAATCAGATCATGATATCTCGCTTGCACTGCCACATGATCAAAGCCGTCACTCGCTCGCAATATCAAATGTGCAAGGCTTCAGCCTCGAACTCCCGCAGCCCGCATAGGCCAATCTCATAGGCCCGCATGAGGTATAACCCCGCATCGAGGGTAGCTACTCCCAAGATCGCCCCGACTCGCAGTCCGCATGGCCACATGCACCGCATGACCATAAAGGCCGCACACTAACTCGAACTCGTAGTTCGCATAGGCCCCTGACCCGCATGAGGTATTCTCAATCACGGTCCTGCATCACCGAGTCTACCCCGACGGAGGCGCTTAACCCCTAAACACGGTGAGTGGTATAATACCAACATAATGCTTTATCGCTTAAACAACATAAGCACAATCGCGGAAAACCCTTTACACAAACATCACGTATCACTAACACACGTAGCATCCTAATATGATTACTTATCAAATCAACACGAAGGTATTACAAGGCTATCACAAACCAATACAATCAAGTTATTCACACATAAGGTACTTTCTACTATATGATTAACGAGATCGGTTTTTATCCCCAAAGTACTTTATACAATAACTCTTTAAAGATATGTTACTTTCACAAAAGTCACACAATACCCGTAGTATATAACAATAGAGTGATTATCTTTTAAAGTAAATCAATTACTTCTCTTTGTAAAATCAAGTAGCAACATTCTTTTCCAATGTTCAAGTTTGCCTAATTTCCAATGTTCAAGTTTCTCATTTTAGAAAGGTTTCAGAGTTCATAGTCTTATTCATTTAAGAATATAATTCTCCTTTAAACAACTGAGAAACATAAGCCTTATATGTGAGTAGGATATTCTTGTTTATAATAATCTTATTACAAACCATGATCTAGAAATGTCATTTTGTCTCATCTTAGCTTCTACGCAGATGAAGTTTCTACCGGTTTTAATAATACTTAATTATTAAAACATTTTTATTAACGCTCGCAATGGTTTGTCGATACACATTCCGATTTCCAAAATCAAGAAACATTCTTAAGCCGTTATACCTAACTTTCCATAAAGCTAGTATAACTCTTAAGTTTTCTAAAAATCAAGTATTACCTCTTCTTTCAAAATGATTCAAAAATCTTTGAAATACTTCAAGTTCTTTATTAACACATAACAAGCCGCTTATAGTTCAAATCGCTTACCTTTTAAAACCACAAGTATTTTCTTACCAACATAAAGTCGTTATAACCAACTTCCCATAAAGCCGTTATAACACTTTATGCTTTAAACCAATCAAATACATTTAGCACATGACGCCTACCGCACTACATAGTTCACACATATCATGCTAGAAGAGATATAAGAGGTTCACATACCTCGCGACGAGTATCGACTAATAGCACAACGCCCAAGTACTTCTCCAACCGCTTGGCTACTCCTGCCAAGAGATCGCGCCATACGTAGTACTTCAACCTATAAGGCCGCAAGGCGCTTTATTAACATTTAGGTCTAATCGAGAACATTCTACGTAAAATTCGGCAAAGACTCTCCCGCAACAAACAGAAATCTCCTCCTCTATCGGGGCCGCTACTAAGCCAACCAGTGGGGTTATACGCCTAATCCGACGCGCACAATTCTACCCTACGTAAAAGTTACACAAGTCTACCAGAATACACCCCATGTAATTACGTCAAGATTTTCTTCAAAAGGTTTCTTATTATTCAGCTTAAGTCAAAAGACATTGCCGATAACAACGCTCAAGACTATATATAGTATACTTCAACTATATAATCTAACAACATGTAATTTCCAATTACAATAGTGGGCAAGATAATTACCTCGATAAGCCCATAATTATCCGAGTTTAAATGTCGATCCCGAGCAAGGTTTAATTCCTACTCACAAGCCCGACTCCGCCTCCAAACAACCCTTAGAAGTTCTAACTAACTTCTACTTATAACTTCAACTACTGTGAAGATTTACTTAGTCTGGTCTTGACTGACGGAAGTATAATAGTATAACTCGGCTTTTTGTAAAGGTATAACCTCAGAGTACTACAAGGTATATGGCTAAGGTAATTTGGGCATTATAACAATACTTTGAGAGTATTTCTAACAAGAGGGGTATTTATACGAAAACTACTAGCAGTGGGTACTCACGGCTAGCACCCCAAGGAGTGGTGTCTACCCTCTACCACCCCACTGTGGGGACTCTCGCCGCGGGGGGAGAGGGCTCTCGCCAAGGCCTCACAAGGGGGAGAAAGAGAGCTTTCAAGACTTAGGCAAATTTATGGATGAAGAAGTCTTCAAAGGGAGAGGGTATTTATAGACAAGCCAAGGCCAACCAATGGCCAAGATCTCGCCAAGTGCAAGGCAAGTAGGCCAAGATCTTGCCAAGTGCACACTAGCCAACTAACACAAAAATATCCTACCAACCTCGACCACAAAGGCCACACCTTCGCCACCACTATTACCGCCCATGTTCCAATGAGAGGTGACAAGTGTCGCCTCTTGTTGGTCCAAATGTTTCGCCTCTAAAAATCCGCAAAAATAAAAATGACATAGCCGTAATTACCCTACGAAAGTCAGGAAACGCTTCGCCGAAAAACGACTCTAAACGTGTCAGAACAAAGTTAATTCGCCAAGCCTATGTAAAAGTTCAAATTTTCTACGACGCCCCACGCACATACTCCTCGAAATACGGTATAACATTCTCCTTCCTTAGAACATTCGCCCCGAATGTTCCTTCTAAGTCTCAAAACAAACGCTACAGATAGTCTTCACTACTATGCTTATGAGAACAATCCTGCCACAAATGGCCACAGAAACAACTACGCAAAATACTTACATCCAAGTCCACGAGGAATCACCTCTAACATCACCACAAACACCTCTCTCCGGGGTCTAAAATATACTTCCTCCACACTTTTTCCAAACAAAAGAAATGGACACATCTCTCGCCGCAATACATGCTCGCTTCTCCTTTACTCGCCGTGATACCACTTTTGTCACTTTGCCGCGAGGTTCTAGTGTCACTCCGGCGACTCAACAGATGGTATCGGGCTGTATGCGATCCCTGAGGCTATCATACACTCGAACTCTTACCATATTTCTCGATATCGCTCGCCTAAAACTCGTTACTATCTCTAACGTGGTCATCATTAATCGAACACTGACGGATTCCGATACTTTCCCGATCATAACAATACGAAGATCGACGACGCTTCCTAAGCCTGACGGCAAATGCTAACATATAGGCAACCCGCTTATTCTTCACATGAACTCAAAGTGGCCCAAAGTAACTCAAAGCAAGTTCCTCTCGCTTTCCAAAACTCGCCACACCCAAACCGGTGGTACCTTCAAGAAGACCGACCAACTCAACTCTAAGCGCTGCCGCCGATTATCCGCACGATTTCACGAGCCGCCGTAACCTCTTCTAGACAAGCTTTACTCTATCCAAATTACCGGAACAAGCTCAACCAACTATTCAATCTTGCCAACATCGAACCAATCGATCGGCGATTTACACATCCGCCCTACAAGGCTTTATAAGGCGACATCCGAACACCGAAATGGTAGCTTAAATACTCCTCCACAGAGACAACAATCCCCACAACTACCCCGAAATCCACTCATCGCCCGGTGGCTAACGCGATTCGAGACTCACCGAAGTTCTTAACCCCGCTTGGTAAAAACTTCCAGAAACCAAAAACACTGCACTGGCTCCACTGTCGCCATAAGGTGAAGCGTAGGCACCTCGCAGCCTTACAACCTTTCGATATATCATCTCGCATAACCCTCGCCGAGTAAACGGCCTTTGCTAAGACAAGACGGCCGACTCCTCGCCCGACCATCGTCGAACGATCCATAAATTCATACGCTGTTAACTAAACTCGCCTAACACCCTCGTGACTCCTACCACAAGGCGACCACCACAAACTAACCCCACCACCAAACATGCCGCTGGTTGACCCGCAACGCGGCCTCAACCCGACCCGCAACGCGCTAAACGCTTAGCTCTCCAAGGAAAACTCTCACTAATCACGCTACGAAAACCTAGCGGTCTTCTTAGCTCAACTACCCTCTTCATGCCACACTACTCGTGACTTATCCCAGAACATAGCTCACGCGGCACTATGCACTCCTATAAGGGTCAAACATAAACATACGCCTTTACTCGAGACGGCCTTACCTCTAAGGTCTCTACGATAAAACTCTAAGGCTCACACTTTCTCTATCCCCAAATCTTACTCGGTTAACTAACCAAGATTTCTAATCACCATTTACACAATGCTATCGTAATATAACACTTAAGGTATACTCACCTTATCACACATACTAAACCCTGCAGGTTAAAGATCTATCTCAGATTCATCGCTTCACTCCTTAGTCGCTCTAATCAAACTCGCCTGCAGGCTTATAGCAAGAAGATGACGAACTACCCACCGATCTCAAGGCTAAGTCCTCCCGCAAGGACACTTTTTCGACATCGCACTGACGGCATAGGTACAACAAGTACCAACTAAAAGATGACATTCCCCGGGATGACGCCGCTACATCGCTAACACCGAAAATCAATCCGTATGGCCGAACCTTCGCGCGATCGTGGAACCTAAGCTCGAGCTCACCAACTCCTCGCATACCCCGAACGCCCCGAACTCGCGAGGACCTTTTCGCATCGCGGATGCGCATAATCTAATCACGCGAGACGACTCGCCGCAGTTATCAGCGACCTTGCTACTCGCCTCTTCTCGCCCTCGTTAACCCGCTGATCTCTACGCTTTCGCCGTGCATAAGCCCGCATACGTGCCATGCTCAAGCTTCAATCAAGAACTTACTTTGCACAACCTTCTCGCTGATATTCATCAAGACTCGCAGACATCCAGATACTCCGTAGTCAAATCCATAGTTAGTAATGTGGTCGCCTTGAAATCTATATTCTCTGCTCCTGGCCGCGAATCAAGGTTCAAATATCATGGCCGCAGAGAATCGCCGCCGCCGCAATAAACTCGCAAGCAGCGACGCCGCAGTAACTCCCCGAACGTAAGCACCACCTAAGGTGATAATTGGGCTCGTGCTCACGCAACCCTATGTACTTACCGCAGCCTCTACGCTTTGCCTCCTCGCTCGGCCGCCACGCGAGGCATAACTGTAGTGGAAAGAAATACGTTAGAGGGTCCAACTTACAACACACACTTCTAAGGCACGATCTCAGAGTGAGAAGAAATAGAAACCAATCCTAAATATCCTATAGCCTCCGACATCGCGTGGTGCACAACACACCGATAATCAAGACTTCATCGATACGGCTCAGACACTTTTCGAGGATTAATCGCTTCGATACCACTTTTGTCACGCACTAACCCGGCCCGGATCGTGCCTTACCCCGCACCCTAGTGATACAACATCGTGAGTAATCACGAACATAAAACACATACATGAAATCAATGTAAGAAGACAGACTAACCAAAAACGACATCACAAAGATATATAAATAACAACTCTTTCCAAATGAATAGCTTTAATCCTTTTACAAACCCCGCCACAACAAGATTACATGCACTTCTACGAATGATATGACAACAACGACGGACAGGTTCGCCATACCCCGAATGTAAGCACCTACAACAACAGGGACTATACCAAGATAAGCCTCCGAGGCTGAGCTTTCCCAAACGCCGAATCGTGACTCCTAAGAGCGAGGATCAACAATCGCGTATTCAACTCATGGCATTTAACGCACTTCAAGCGAGGTCAAGATAACAGTACCAAGTATGTGAAATCAAAATATCAGAAATGAAATCATAATAGTCTATACAGCAGAGACATGATGATAACCAAACTAAGGCCACAATAAATAAGCAAATATGTCTAGTCGTGACTCACGCCAAAGTCATCACTCCAATATAACAACGGGTCTCACGCCATAACACCAATCATGCCCGTGGAATACCTTCCTCACCGCCGGCAACAACGATAGAAAAGCACCAAGAAATACATGAACAGCAGTCCCACTGGTGTCCAAATAAAACAAGACAGGTGGCACGAAGGCATAGCCGACTACTAACACCCGCAGACTAACAAGGTCATAAATCAGACATGATATCCGCTTGCATCACATGATCAAAGCCGTCGCCGCCGCAATATCAAATGCGCTGCCTAGCCTCGAATCTCCCGCAGCCCGCATAGGCCAATCTCATAGGCCCGCATGAGGTATAACCCCGCATCGAGGGTAGCTACTCAAGATCGCCCCGACTCGCACCGCACGGCCACATGCACCGCATGACCATAAAGGCCACACACTAACTCGAACTCGAGTTCCGCATAGGCCCCCGACCCGCATGAGGTATTCTCAATCACGGTCCTGCATCACCGAAGTCTACCCCGCGACGGAGGCGCTTAACCCCTAAACACGCTGAGTGGTATAATACCAACATAACAGCTTTATCGCTTAAACAACATAAGCACAATCAAGGAAAACCCTTTACACAAACATCACGTATCACTAACACACGTAGCATCCTAATATGATTACTTATCAAATCAACACGAAGGTATTACAAGGCTATCACAAACCAATACAATCAAGTTATTCACACATAAGGTACTTTCTACTATATGATTAACGAGATCGGGTTTTTATCCCCAAAGTACTTTATACAATAACTATTTAGAGATATGTTACTTTCACAAAAGTCACACAATACCCGTAGTAAATAACAATAGAGTGATTATCTTTTTAAAGTAAATCAATTACTTCTCTTTGTAAAATCAAGTAGCAACATTCTTTTCCAATGTTCAAGTTTGCCTAATTTCCAATGTTCAAGTTTCTCATTTTAGAAAGGTTTCGTAGTTCATAGTCTTATTCATTTAAGAATATAATTCTCCTTTAAACAATCTGAGAAACATAAGCCTTATATGAGTAGATATTCTTGTTTATAACAATCTTATTACAAAGAAACATGATCTAGAAATATCATTTTGTCTCATCTTAGCTTCTATGCAGATGGAAGTTTCTACCGGTTTTAATAATACTTAATTATTAAAAACATTTTTATTAACGCCGCAGTTGGTTTGTCGATACACATTCGATTTCCAAAATCAAGAAACATTCTTAAGCCGTTATACCTAACTTTCCATAAAGCTAGTATAACTCTTAAGTTTTCTAAAAATCAAGTATTACTCTTCTTTCAAAATGATTCAAAATCTTTGAAATACTTCAAGTTCTTTATTAACACATAACAAGCCGCTTATAGTTCAAATGCCATCTTTTAAAACCACAAGTATTTTCTTACCAACATAAAGTCGTTATAACTAACTTCCCATAAAGCCGTTATAACACTTTATGTTTTAAACCAATCAAATACATTTAGCACACGCACGCTCACCGCACTACATAGTTCACACATATCACGCTAGAAGAGATAGGAAGAGGTTCACATACCTCGCGACGAGTATCGACTAATAGCACAACGCCCAAGTACTCCAACCGCCGGGCTACTCCTTAAGCCAAGAGATCGCGCCATACGTAGTACTTCAACCTATAAGGCCACAAGGCGCTTTATTAACATTTAGGTCTAATCGAGAACATTCTACGTAAAATTGCAAGACCTCCCCGCAACAACAGAAATCTCCTCCTCTATCGGGGCCGCTACCAAGCCAACCAGTGGGGGTTATACGCCTAATCCGACGCACAATTCTACCCCACGTAAAAGCTACACAAGTCTTGTCACGACCACCCTCGATCGCGATCGGTGCCCTACTCGGGCACCCTTACAGTAAACATCGAGAAAATCAGCGAACATACATGAAACTTATAAAATAAAACAACAAAGAATAAAACAACAGTTAGCCGATAGGGCTACCTTCCAACGTACATACATAAACGAAAACATTGCTTCCTTTCCTTTACAACCGACTCCACAATATGTGACTGCACTTAAGAGTTTTGACTTAACAATCGTGGCGGGACAAGGCCCCGCTGCACTTCAATAAACATAAACGTGACAACTCCGAACACCGAGCCATCTCAACTTGCTGAACCGATCCTAAGTCATGGATTCACAATCGTACCTAAACTCGCGGCATTTAACGCAGCTTCGGCGGGTCATAACAAAATTTAATATGGAATGTAAATAACGCATAAGAAATGATCACAATCTGCATAAAAGAATGACAAGGACAAGTATAAAAATACATACCGCATCCCGCCGTGTCATTATCACTTATGAACTTAATCGCATCTTATTATCTTTTCCATTCCCAATAAAAGTTATAGTCACATTCTTACGTACATTATTAGAAAAAGAATCATTAAGTTCATTACCATATAACTTACTTATCTTTCATAACATAGTCCGCCCATTACGAGGGACACATATACTACCCGCCCAAATCGACGCGATCAAGTCACACTAATATCAAAGCATGCCCGTGGAATCCTCCATCACCGCCGATGTTTATAAGTGTAAAATATAACCACGTGACGCGCCCGCGGCCTCCTACCCCACCGCCGGGCGCACACATACACAATACATATATACATATCTCCCGCCTGTGGAATCCCACATCACCGCGATAGCTATACGTGTAAAATATAACCACGGGTCTCACGCCATAATATCAATCAAAGCAGTGGTATAACGCCTGGGCTTGCCTCATTTATACTCTTACCCCGAGAAGGTGGTATAACGCCTCGGGCTTGCCCTCATTTATACTCTACCCCGGAGTATGGTATAACGCCTCGGGCTTGCCTCAATTATACTCTTTCCTAACTCGACCTGGCCACAAACAACACATAAAGCAGTGGTACATGCCTGGGCTTACCCTCACTTATACTCTACCTCGGAGAGTGGTATAACGCCTCGGGCTTGCCTCATTTATACTCTTACCCTAACTCGACCGACCATCAAACAAGACATAAGCACTACCATGTCTTTTATAAAAATCCGAATTTAACCTAAGTACTACAAATAACTAAGATACCCGCGGAATCCCACATCACCGCTTGTGACGTCCGAGTAACTTACAACAAGACAAACCGCCTCCAACCGAGAGTCGCGCAACGTAATAAAACATAATACTTGCACTCACAGTGCTATCACCAAAGACATATAGGCAAGTTCTCAATTAACCAAGCAAAAGTACTTATCCGGGCACAAATAGAATAAATTCTCATTTAACAAGCCAAAGTACTTATCCGGGCACAAATAGACTAAATTCTCATTTAACAAGCCAAAGTACTTATCCGCACAAATAGAATAAATTTCATTTAACAAGCCAAAGTACTTATCCGGCACAAATAGAATAAATTCTCATTTAACAAGCCAAAGTACTTATCCGCACAAATAGAATAAATTCTCATTTAACAAGCCAAAGTACTTATCCGCACAAATAGAATAAATTCTCATTTAACAAGCCAAAGTACTTATCCGCACAAATAGAATAAATTCTCATTTAACAAGCCAAAGTACTTATCCGCACAAATAGAATAAATTCTCATTTATCAAGCCAAAGTACTTCAGACGACATTCTTTTCAAAGGACTATTTTCCAAATAAAACTTCCAAAATACTAACAACCATAGTATCAAGTCCTATCCACCTTCAAGACAAGTCACAATACCTTTTTAGAAATACAATTACCGGCTTCTAAATCAAGTGACTTCTTTATTAAAAACCTTAAGCAATTGGTACCTTTAAACCAATTTGCCCTTGCCTAATACAAGTTATTCCTTTTATTACTTTACTAGAGAAAACCATTCTCTTAATCTTCCATAAAGCCGTTATAACCAACTTTCCATAAAGCCGTTATAACCCTTTATGGTTTAGACTAACACGTTCCTTTTATAACCAAGAGACTTCTACTTTTTGAAACCAAGTATTATATACTTTCAAATCAATTCTCTTAACTTTCAAAAATACAATTTGTCTCTAACCATTTGAAAACAAGTTGACTCCTTTTATTATTAAAACTCTAGGCAATTGATGTCAGAAATCAAGTTGCCTTTCTATTAAAGTCAAGTCATTTATCTTTCCATAAGGCAAATATAACTAACTTCCCATAAAGCCGTTATATTCACTTTATACCTTAGCCATAAACAATTTCCTATCCAAGTGGACTTATACGCTTAAAACGGAACAAGTATCACATACTATAAAACTCTTCAAGTCCCTTAACTTTAAAATCAACATAAGACATCCTTACTATTTTCAAAGTTGTTGAGTTAATCTCCCAACCCACCGACTTGGCATTACATGGAAAATAGTAAAGAATGTCATAGTCTCAGACGCCTACCGCACTACATACGCAAAAGTAGTCATGCTCAAAAGATAGAAAAAGTTCTACATAGAGTAAATCACACAACTACCTCTTAACTTCTAAGAGTAGAAGGAAACATGAGATGATACCACAAGTATATTCCATACATAGAATCATGCCAAAGGAAGGAAGAGGTTCACATACCGCGACGATTGTCGACAAGTAGCAAAATGCTCCAAAGTACTTCAACCTTGATAGCTATTTCATCCTCCAAGTAGAATACGCTATACTAAGTACTTCAACCTATAATGGTCACAATACGCCCATTAACCTCTCAATTCAACGTAGAATATCCTAGTGCTAAGTCACTAAATTCTACGGAAAATCTGACAAAGACCTCCTTTGTTTCTACTTACTTTGCCACCTTTTCAAGGTCGAATACAATAACCAAACAGCCCCAATTGGCTCACCACAATCTATAAGGTAGTACAATACAAATAAATAACCATACAAATTTCAATCGCTCACCACAATATGTATAGAGTCCAAAACAACTGAATAACAACCTACTAGTCCAAATTTCGGCCATAATGAATACAACAATACCAATTCTTATCCAATTTCCATTTCAATCCAAATTGGTAGCCTCACATGATATCAAGTCGCATTTGATTATAACAACCGTAATCTTCAAGTCAATTACTCATGACGATTCTAACAACGATTAAATTGTAATCCAACTTAATCATGGCTTATATGTCATTTCGGATTTTTGGCTACAACAATCCATAATACTTATAAAACTTCAACACATATACTTCATGCTAGTAAAATGTAAGGCTTAATAACAATTACATAATCTCAGAACACTTAAAGAGAACAAGATTATACCTCCACGAATTGTAATCCAATCTTCAAACCCGGTTGCTCCCTAGCAACCTAGAGCCTCTTCAAGACACCTCAATCCGCCTCCGAGACCCTTAGAACAACCCCAACAATTTTCCTTCAACTTCTAAACAAAACCTAGAAAGACAACTAGGTTTTTGCTATGACTAATACTAAAACTCTCTTTTCCGGATTTTTCTATCGAGATACACTTACATAACACTCATTAACCTTGGTTTAAAATGTGAGCTTAAAGAACAAGCAACTAAAATTTCCTTTCTTCTCCATGGTGAACCCGAGAGCACCATTAGTGAAGTCCTCAATTTTGTGAAATTTTTGCTGTTGTTAAGTCCTCTCTGCTACTAGTATTATATATGGGACAATGAGGGTTAAGATGCAACCAAACGGGTGGTTTGATGAGCTCTAGCTAAAAATCAAGACTAAGCTGGGCCATTGACTTAGTCAATTTTCTCACGCTACTACTGCAAGACTAAATCATCCTACCAAAGGTCAAACGACCATCGCCCATGCTTCAATTCGCCCAAGACAACATATGGGGTGACACGTGTCGCCTCCCATTCGCCACAATAATACGCTTTCCGACAATTCCATAATTCCGCTAAATTTTTTACGCCTCAAATTTTAACACTCATGAAGTTCTTACGCACGCTCTAACACATGTCCTCAGAATACTGGTGTAATAAGTCCATCAGAATACACCCTATGTAATTACGCTCACAAGATTTTCTTCGAAAAGGTTTCTTATTATTCAGCTTAAGTCAAAAGACATCACGATAACAACGCTCAAGACTATATATAGTATACTTCAACTATATAATCTAACAACATGTAATTTCCAATTACAATAGTGGCAAGATAATTACCTCGATAAGCCCATAATTATCCGAGTTTAAATGTCGATCCCGAGCAAGGTTTAGCTCCTACTCACACACCCGACTGGCTTCCAAACAACCCTTAGAAGTTCTAACCAACTTCTACTTATAACTTCAACTACGTAAGATTTACTTAGGGTTCTGCTTTGTGACCGACGGAAGTATAATAGTATAACTGGCTTTTGTAAAGGTATAACCTGAGTACTACAAGGTATATGGCTAAGGTAATTGGGCATTATAACAATACTTTGAGAGTATTTCTAACAAGATGGGGTATTTATACGAAAACTACTAGCAGTGGTACCCCACTCTAGCACCCTGGAGTGGAGGTCTACCTCTACCACCCCCACTGTGGGGACTCTCGCCGCGTGGAGAGGGGCTTTCGCCAAGGCCTCACAAGGGAGAAAGAGAGCTTTCAAGACTTAGGCAAATTTATGGACGAAGAAGTCTTCAGGGAGAGGTATTTATAGATGTCAAGGCCAACCAATGGCCAAGATCTCGCTAAGTGCAAGGCAAGTGTAGGGCCAAGATCTTGCCAAGTGCACACTAGCCAACTAACACAAAAATATCCTACCAACCTCGACCACAAAGGCCACACCTTCGCCACCACTATTACCGCCTGGTAGCCTAATGAGAGGTGACAAGTGTCGCCTCTTGTTGGTCCAAAATGTTTCGCCTCTAAAAATCCGCAAAAATAAAAATGACATAGCCGTAATTTACCCTACGAAAGTCGTGGAAACGCTTTCATTTAAAAACGACTTAAACGTGTCGTGAACAAAGTTAATTCGCCAAGCCTATGTAAAGTTCAAATTTTCTACGCACGCCCCACGCATATACCGAAATACGGTATAACACTAAAAATTCATTAACTATTTCATACCTTCCCAGATCTAGTTAGTCTTTACCGATTCTCGTAATCTAAAATCATTCTAGGC
This sequence comes from Przewalskia tangutica, assembly GCA_029844215.1. Lineage (NCBI taxonomy): Eukaryota > Viridiplantae > Streptophyta > Magnoliopsida > Solanales > Solanaceae > Przewalskia > Przewalskia tangutica. Next base: position 26,057 of record JAQGDG010000188.1, on the reverse strand, counting down.
AACACGCGCCGACTTTCATACATAACTCCGTATAGACGTACGTCACAATACCAACTATACTATAATCATTACCTACCGATACGCAATCCACATAGTCCTTCCCGGTCACCGCTTTCTCGCTCGCAATCAACATAACTCGTTAGTGAGACGACCTAACAACACAAATTTCTATCGCACGATCTCAGAGTGAGAAGAACGGAAACTAATCCTAAATGTCCGCAGCCTCTGATTATAGATGTGGTGCACAACACACCGATAATCAAGACTCTACTAGACACGCCTCAGACACTTTCCGAGGACTAATCGCTTCGATACCACTTTTGTCACGACCACCCTCGATCGCGATCGCGCCTACCCGGGCACCCTTACTGTAAACATCGAGAGAAAATAAGGAACATACATGAAACTTAAAAATAAAACATCGTAAGTAAAACAACAAAGTTAGCCGATAGGCTACCTTCCCGAACATATATAAAAACAACCGGCAGCTGGCTTCCTTTCTTTTTACAACCGACTCCACCATACGTGACTACTGCACTTAAGAGTTTTGACATAACAATCGTATGGACAAGGCCCCGCTGCACTTCAATAAACATAAACGTGATAACTCAAACACCGAGCCATCTCAACTTGTTAACCGGATCCTAAGTCATGCGATCCACAATCGTACCTAAACTCGCGGCATTTAACGCACTTCGGCGGGGTCGCATAACAAAAATTTAATATGGAATGTAATATAACGCATAAGAAACAAATCATAATCGCATAAAAGAATGACAAGGACAAGTATAAAAATACATACCGCATCCTCGCCGTGTCATTACCACTTACGAACTTAATCGCACTTTATTATCCTTTCCATTCCCAATAAAAGTTATAGTCACATTCTTACGCACATTATTTAGAAAAAGAATCATTAAGTTCATTACCATATAACTTACTTATCTTTCATAACATAGTCCGCCCACTACTGAGGGACACATATACTACCCTACTAACTGACGCGATCAAGTCACACTAATATCAAAGCATGCCCGTGGAATCCCCATCACCGCCGATACTATTAGTGTAAAATATAACCACGTGACGCGCCCGCGGCATCCCACCTCACCGCCGGGCGCATACATACACAATACATATATATATCCCGCCTGTGGAATCCCACATCACCGCCGACAATCCAGGTATAATAATACACCAATAGGCATACATGAACACCAAGTCCCACCTGGCAGTATAACGCCTCGGGTCTACCCTCACTTATACTCTTACCCCGGAGTATGTGGTAAAGAGTGGTATAGCATCTCGGTCTACCTCACTTATACTCTTACCCCGAGAATGGTATAACGCCTGGGCTTGCCTCTCATTTATACTCTTACCCTATCTCGACTTGGCCACAAACAACACATAAAGCAGTGGTACAGCCGCCTGGGTTTACCCTCACTTATACTCTTACCCCGAGTATGTGGTATAACGCCTGGGCTTGCCTCATTTATACGCTTTACCCTATCTCGACCGACAATCAAACAAGACATAAGCACTACCATGTCTTTATAAAATCCGAATTTAACCCAAGTGCTACAATAATCTAAGCATACCCGTGGAATCCCACATCACCGCTTGCACGCTCCAAGTAACTTATAATAAGACAAATGCTTCTCCAACCGAGAGTCGCGCAACGTAAAAAAACATAATACTTGCACTCAAAGGCTATCACCAAAGACATATAGGCTAAATCTCAGTTAACCAAGCCAAAGTACTTATCAAGGCACACATAGAATAATTCTCATTTAATCAAGCCAAAGTACTAATCAAGGCATACTTAGAATAATTCTCATTTAACAAGCCAAAGTACTTATCAAGGCATACTTAGAATAATTCTCATTTAACAAGCCAAAGTACTTATCAAGGCATACTTAGACTAATTCTCAATTAATCAAGCCAAAGTACTAATCAAGGCATCACATAGAATAATTCTCATTTAATTAAGCCAAAGTACTAATCAAGGCACAAATAGAATAATTCTCATTTAACAAGCCAAAGTACTTATCAAGGCATACTTAGACTAATTCTCAATTAATCAAGCCAAAGTACTACGTACGTCCATTCTTTTCAAAAGACTCCTTTCCGAATAAAACTTCCCCGATACTAACAACCGTAGTATCAAGTCCTATCCACCTTCGAGACAAGTCACAATACCTTTTAGAAATACAATTACCGCTTTCTAAATCAAGTGACTTCTTTATTAAAAACCTTAAGCAATCGTACCTTTAAAACAATTTGCCCTTCCTTAACACAAGTTATTCCTTTGATTACTTTACTAGAGAAAACCATTCTCTTAACCTGCCATAAAGCCGTTATAACCAACTTCCCATAAAGCCGTTATAACCCTTTATGGTTTAGACCAATACGTTCCTTTTATAATCAAGAGACTTCTACTTTTGAAACCAAGTATTATATTCTTTCAAATCAATTCTCTTAACTTTCAAAAATACCATTTGTCTCTTAACCTTTAGAAAACAAGTGACTCTTTTTATTATAAAACCTTAGGCAATCGATGCCTTAAAAACAAGTTGCCTATTCACTTAAAATCAAGTCATTTGTCTTTCCATAAAGCAAATATAACCAACTCCCATAAAGTCGTTGTATTTACTTTATACCTTAGCCAAAATACAATTTCCTATCCAAGGACTTATACGCTTAAAACGGAGCAAGTATCACATACTTTAAAACTCTTCAAGTCCCCTAACTTTAAAATCAACTTAAGACATCCTTACTATTTTCAAAGAAGTAAGTTAATCTCCTAACCCACCCGACTTGGCATTACATAAAACAAGTAAAGAATGTCATAGTCTCAGACGCTCACTGCATTACATACGTGCAACTAGTCATGCTCAAAAGATAGGAAAAGTTCTACATAGAGTAAATCACACAACTACCTCTTAACTTCTAAGAGTAGAAGGAAACATGAAATGATACCACAAGTGTATTCCATACATAGAATCATGCCAAAGGAAGGAAGAGGTTCACATACCTCGCGACGATTGTCGACAAATAGCAAAATGCTCCAAAGTACTCCAACCTTGATAGCTATTCCACTATCCAAGTAGGATACGCTATACTTAGTACTTCAACCTATAATGGTCACAATATGTCCATTAACCTTTCACTTCTAACGTAGAATATTTTAGGTGCTAAGTCGCTAAATTCTACTAAAATCTGACAAAGACCTCCTTTGTTTCTACTCACTTTGCCACCTTTTTCAAGGCCGAATACAATAACCAAACAACCCCAATTGGCTCACAACAATATAGAAGGTATTCCAATACAATGAATAACTAAACAGCCCCAATTGGCTCACAATTTAGAAAGTAGTCCCATACAAATGAATAACAAACTAAAAAGTCCGAATTCGGCCACCTTGAGTTCAACCATACCAATTCTTATCAAATTTCCATTTCAATCCAAATTGGTAGCATAACATGAAATCAAGTCGCATTTGATTATAACAATCCATAATCTCTAAGTAGGTAACGTGACGCATTTCTAATAAACGACCAATTAGTAATCCAATTTTCGTTGGCTTATATAACATTTCGAATTTAGCTACAAGCACTCCATAATACTTATAAACTTCTACATACCAACTTCATGTTGTCAACGTAAAACTAACAACAACAAAAATATATAATCTTGTAACATCTTAAAGGACAAGATTATACCTTAACGATTCTCAATCCAATCTTCAACCAAGTCGCTCCTTAGCAACTTGTAGACTCTCCAAGATACTTCAATCCGCTTACTGAGACCCTTAGAACCATACCAACAATTTTCCTTCAAACTTCCAACCAAAACCTAGAAAAGCCATTAGGTTTTCACTCATGACTAATACGAAAACTCTCTTTTTCCGGATTTTTCTATCGAGATATACTCACATAACACTCATGAACCTTGGTTTAAAGCAATGAATGGACAAGAAACTAAAAATCTTCCTTTAGAAAGTCGAGGGAAGCCGAGAGCAACAATGTGATGTTCTTCCAAATTTTGTGAATTTTAGCTAAGTGTGGAACTCTTGTCTTGCTACTAGTATTATATGTGACACTGAGGTCAAGGTGTGCACAAATGGTTGGCTAGATGAGGTCTTAACAAAATCAAGACTAATTGTCCTCGACTAAGTCAAACATGTCAAGCTTTCAAGTTGCAAGACTTGTCTTGCTAACAAAGGTCCAATGACCCTTTAGCCCTTGCAAAAATCGCCCAAGGCATCATCTGGGGGTGACACGTGTCGCCTCCCATTCGCTACAACAAAACGCTTTTCCGACAATTTCATAATTCCGAGAAATTTTTACAAATCTCCAATCTTAACACCGTGAGTTCTTACGCACGCTCTACACCATGTCCTCAGAAATACGGTAACAATTTCGTCCATAAAGACGACATAACGCCATACAACGCGCCATTTGCATCTCGCTCCATACAAGACGACAACGCCCATACAAGGCGCCATCCGCATTTCGCCCATACAAGACAACGCCATACAAGGCATCATTTGCATTTCGCCCATACACTATAACGCCTACACAAGGCGCTATTTGCATTTCGCTCCATACAGCATTTATAACGCCACACAAGGCGCTATTTGCATTTCGCCCATACAGCATTTACAACGCCATACAAGGCTTCATCTCGCATTCTTCCATACAAGACGACAACGCCATACAAGGCGCCATCTGCATTTCGCCCATACAAGCACGATAACGCCACACAAGGCGCCATCTCGCATTTCGCCCATACAGCATTTACAACGCCATACAAGGCGCTATTTGCATCTCGCCCAAACAAGACGATAACACCCATACAAGGCGCTATTTGCATCTCATCCATAGCACGACAACGCCCATACAAGGCGCTATTTGCATCTCGCCCATACAAGACGACAACGCCATAAGGCGCTATTTGCATCTCGCCCAAACAGCACGCCAACGCCATACAAGGCGCTATTTGCATCTCGCCCATACAAGACGCCACAACGCCATACAAGGCGCCATTTGCATCTCGCCCATACACGCATTTACAACGCCAATACAAGGCGCCATTTGCATCTCGCCCATACAAGACGCACAACGCCATACAAGGCGCCATCTCGCATTTCGGCCCATACAATTTACAACGCCATACAAGGCGCTATTTGCATTTCGCCCATACAAGATTTATAACGCCATACAAGGCGCTATTTGCATTTCGCCCATACAAGATTTATAACGCCACACAAGGCGCCATTTGCATTTCGCCCATACAAGCATTTAATAACGCCATACAAGGCGCCATTCGCATCTCTTCCATACAAGCATTTACAACGCCATACAAGGCGCTATGTGTATTTTGTCTATACAAGACGATAACGCCATACAAGACGCCATTCGCATTTCGCCCATACAAGACGCACAACGCCATACAAGGCGCTATCCGCATCTCGCCCAAACAAGACGACAACGCCATACAAGGCGCCATTTGCATCTCGCCCATATAAGACGCATAACGCCATACAAGGCTATTTGCATCTCGCCCATACAAGACGCATTTACAACGCCATACAAGGCGCTATTTGTATCTTCGCCCATACAAGATTTACAACGCCATACAAGGCGCTATTTGTATCTCGCCCATACAAGCATTTACAACACCCATAAGGCGCCATTCGCATTCGCCCATACAAGACATTTACAACGCCATACACGCGCTATTTGTATCTCGCCCATACAAGACGCATAACGCCATACAAGGCGCCATTTGCATTTCGCCCATAAAAGACGCATAACGCCATACAACGCGCCATTTGCATCTCGCCCATACAAGACACAACGCCATACAAGGCGCCATCTGCATTTCGCCCATACAGACGCACAACGCCTATAAAAGGCGCTATTTGCATTTCTCGCCCATACAGCATTTACAACGCCCATACAAGGCGCCATTTGCATTTCGCCCATACAGCATTTACAACGCCATACAAGGCGCCATCTCGCATTTCGCCCATACAAGACGACAACGCCATACAAGGCGCCATTTGCATCTCGCCCAAACAAGACGCTAACGCCATAAAGGCGCTATTTGCATCTCGCCCATACAAGACGACAACGCCATACAAGGCGCCATTTCAGATCTCGCCCATACACGATTTATAACGCCATACAAGGCGCTATTTGTATCTCGCCCATACAAGACGCATAACGCCATACAAGGCGCCATCTGCATTTCGGCCCATACAAGACAACGCCATACAATGCGCTATTTGCATTTCGCCCATATAGCATTTATAACGCCGATAAGGCGCATTTGCATTTCGCCCATATAGCATTTATAACGCCTACACAAGGCTATTTGCATTTCGCCCATACAAGACAGAACGCCATACAAGGCGCCGTCAGATTCTTCCATACAGCACGACAACGCCATACAAGGCGACATCTCAGATTTCGCCCATACAGCACGATAACGCCATACAAGGCGCCATCCGCATTTCGCCCATAAAGACGACAACGCCATACAAGGCGCATCTCGCATCTCGCCCATACAAGACGCATAACGCCATAAGGCGCTATTTGCATCTCGCCCATACAAGACGACAACGCCATAAGGCGCCATTTGCATCTTGTCCATACAAGACGCACAACGCCATATAAGGCGCTATTTGCATCTCGCCCATACAAGACACAACGCCATACAAGGCGCCATTTGCATCTCGCCCATACAAGACGCACAACGCCATACAAGGCGCCATTTGCATATCGTCTATACAAGACGATAACGCCATACAAGGTGTCATTTCATCTCACCCATACAAGGCGCCATCCGCATTTCGCCCATACAAGACGACAACGCCCATACAAGGCGCCATTTGCATCTCGCCCATACAAGAAGACAACGCCATACAAGGCGCCATTTGCATTTCGCCCATACAAGACGACAACGCCATACAAGGCCATTTGTATTTCGGCCCATACAAGCATTTACAAAGCCCATACAAGGTATCATTTGCATTTCGCCCATACAAGACTATAACGCCTACACAAGGCTATTTGCATTTCGCCCATACAAGACGATAACGCCCACACAAGGCGCTATTTGCATTTCTGCCCATACAAGACGACAACGCCATACAAGGCTTCATCTGTATTCTTCCATACAAGACGACAACGCCATATAAGGCGCCATTTGCATCTCGCCCATACAAGACGACAACGCCATACAAGGCGCCATTTCAGTATCTCGCCCATACAAGACGATAACGCCCATACAAGGCGCCATCCGCTTCGACCATACAGACGACAACGCCATACAAGGCGCTATTTGCATCTCGCCCATAAAAGATTTACAACGCCATACAAGGCGCCATTTGCATTTCGCCCATAAAGACGACAACGCCATACAACGCGCTATTTGCATCTCGCCCATACAAGACATTTACAACGCCATACAAGGTGTTACACCTGCATTTACAGGACATGTTTTAAGAACGCACGTAAGAACTCATGTTGTTGAGATTCGAGACTTGTAAAATTTTATCTAATTATGAAATTTTCGGAAACGCTTTGTTGGATTTAATAGAGGGCGACACGTGTCACCCCATAGAAATGCCTTGGACGATTTTTAGGCATGGCCAAGATGGTCATCGACCATAGTCTTGCAACGCAGAGCTTGACAATATTGACCAAATCAACGACCCCACTTTAGTCTTGATATTTAGTAAGACTTCATCCTAGCCACCCAATTGTACACATCTCGAATCTCCATGTTCCTTTATTATACTACTAGTAGCAAGACCTTGTCCAACACGAGAAAAATTTCCAAGAATTTGAAGACTCCACTTAGGTGCTCTCAAGTTGGTTCCACAAGAAAGAATTTTTTTTGTTCCATGTCCAATAATCTCCCACTTTAAACCAAGGTTCCTAAGTGTATGAGTGTATCTCAATAGAAAATCCCGGAAAAGATAGTTTTCGTTAGTCGCAAAGTGAAAACCTAGTGACTTTTCTAGGTTTTGTTTGGAAGTTTGAAGGAAATTGGTCAGTGTTGTTCTAAGAGTCTCAAGTAATGGATCGAAGTGTCTTCAAGAGACTCTAAGTTGCGCGAGCCATTTCTGATTGGAAGTTGACTAAGAATCGTTGAGGTATAATCTTGTTCTTTGAAAGTGTTACAAGATTATTTATATTGTTGTTAGCTTTACTTGTTGCTAGTAAGTATATGTGTCAAGTTTATATGGATTATGAATTGATTGTAGCCTTGGAACCAAATGTAATGTGCCATGTTAAGTCGATTACAATTTTAGTCGTTATTAGAATCGCCGCATGTTTTTGACTCGAGATTATAAGAGTTATAATCGCTATGACTTGATATCATGTTAGGCTAATAACTTGATTGAAATGGAAATTGATAAGTATTGGTATCATTGAACTCAACGTGGCCGAATTTGTACCGTAGTTTGTAGAGTTGGTATTTATTTGTATTGACTACCTTATAGATTGTGCGAGCCAATCGGCTGTTTGGTTATTGTATTCGCCTTGAAAAAGGTGGCAAAGTTAGTAGAAACAAAGGAGGTTCCATCCGATTTTCCGTAGAATCGTGACTTAGCACTTAGAATAATTCTATGTATGGCGAGAGGTTAATTGTCACGACTGCCTGGATCGTGCCTTACCCCGCACCCAGTTGATACAACATCGAGAAAATCACGAAATAAAAACATGAACATGAATTAAGAGACAAAATAAATAAACAGCAACCAAAACAATTGCCTTCATCATATATACATAAATACCAACAGCTTATCCTTTTACAACCCCGCCACAACAAAGTTACGCACTCTAAGATTTACATTAACAACTATGACGGACAGTGGCCCCGCCATACTCGAATGTACACGACCTACTGACCGGTAACATACCAAAGATAAGCCTCCGAAGGAACGGAGCTTCCCAATACGCTGAAAGGTGATCCTAAAATGGATCGACAATTGACTTACCTCATGCAGATTTAACGCACTTCGGGCGAGGTCAGTATAACAGGTACCAAGTATGTGAAACTGTAAAATACTGTAAATGAAATCATAATAGCCTATAAAAGCAGGAGACAGGTATGATAACCAAACTACAGTACACACACATAACAGTTATATCAATTCAGGGTCTCACGCCCACAACATCAATCCTGCCCATGGAGTACCTTCCTCACTGCCGGTCTATGATATGATAACAACAAGATAGAACTCCAAACGAGCATACCCGCAGCGCCACGATCGTGTCAGATGTCCAAAGGAACAAATAAGACAACATTCCAAATGGAAGATACCCGCGCGCTACGATCGTGTCAAGAGTCCAAAGTGGAAACAATAAGACAAAGATTCCAAATGGAAGATACCCGCAGCGCCACGATCGCGCAAGATGTCCAAAGGGAAACAACAAGACAACAAGACGGAATCGTGCGAAGATACCCGCGCGCCACGATCGTGGTCAGATGTCCAAAGTGATTAACAAAAGTAACACTATCACCAGTGAACGCACTCGTGGAATTTATCCGCATCACGGCCACGCCCAAGTAAGTTCTCAACAAGTCAACCGACCTCCATCGAGACGCGTAGTATAGAAACACAATTCTTGCACAACAAAGGCTATCACAACAAGATAGGCAAGTTTCACAACAACAAGCATAGGCAAGTTTTACAACAACAAGCATAGGCAAGTTTATACAACAACTCAAGTACTTTCATTTTACGCCCAAGTCCGGTTTTAACCTAAAGTACTACGACGTTAAATTCCTTTTAAAGAGATCTATTTTTTTATAAAAGTCACCGATACCCGAGTATAAAAATAGAGTGACTTATATCTTTAAGTAAACCAAAACAACTTCCATACTTTCCTTTTTAAAACCAAATTAAGGCAACACCATGCCTTTTTTTTCGACTAAAACACTTTTCTTTTTAAAGTCAAGTTACCACATTAAAACCAATGATAAAACCTTTCTTTTGTTTTCATAAGGTCGTTATAACCAACTTCCCATAAAGTTGTTATACACCTTATGTTTTAAACCATTTTAAGACAACACAATGCCTTTCTTTTCCTAAAGTTCCAGCTTTGCCTAATTTCAATTACACAAGTCTCTTTTTGAAAAGTTCATAGTTCAATGTCTTAATCTCTTTAAAACAATTGAGTAACATATGCCTTAGGCGAGTAGGTTATTCTTTGTTCATAATCAATCTTATTAGCAGCCATGATCTAGAAATGTAATATCATTTTGTCTCATCTTAGCTTCTATGCAGACGGAGGTTTCACCGTTGTAATAATACTTAATTATTCAAGACATTTCCTTTATTAACGCCGCAGCGGTTTGTCGATACACATTCCGATTTCCAAATCAAGAAACATTATTCCTTCCAAAAACCAAGTACTCATTACTCACGAACGAGGTTTCACACAAACATCCATATTAAGTCAAGTCTCTTATCTTTAAGAATAAGTCTCTTAACTTCTAAACCATTAAACCATTCTTTTATCTCTCTTAAGGCGTTACACCTAACTTCTCATAAAGTCGTATAACTTTTATGTTTTCAAACCAAGTATACACTTCTTTCAAAAAGTGGTTTCTTAATCTTTTAGAATACTTCAAGGTTCTTTACGCCAAGCTCTGCTATAAGTCAAATCTTTATATTTTAAAACCACAAAACATTTCTCATTTACATAGAGTTATAACCAACTTCCCATAAAGCCGTTATAACACTTTATGTTTAAAGACAATCAAATACATTTAATACATGACGCTCACCGCACTACATAGTTACACACACATATCATGCTAGAACAGATAGAAGAGGTTCACATACCGCGACGATTATCGACTAATAGCAAAACGCCCCAAGTACCTCAAACCGCTTGGCCACACTCTCACCAAGGCATCACTCCACACGTAGTACTACAACCTATAGAGGCCACAAAGCGCCTATTAATATCTTTAGATCCCGACGAGAATATTCTATAGAAAATTCGGCAAAGACTCTCCCCGCAACAGAAATCTCCTCTCTATCGAGGCCGCCACCAAGCCAACCAGGGGGTTAACACGCCTAACCGACGTACGCTTCTACTACACAAGAACGCTTACACAAGCTCATCAGAATACACCCCATGTAATTACATTTCGCTTCTTCTTTAAATTCAGCTTAAGTCGCAAGACATTGCCGTAAGTATTATTCAGCTTAAGTCAAAAGACATTGCCGCGACAACTATGTTCACTTCTATATATAGTATACTTTAACTATATATTTCCTACAACATGTAATTCCCAATTACAAATGTATGGTCAAGAGTGTTTACCTCGATAAGCCCAAAATTATCCAAGTTTAAATGTCGATCCCGAGCAAGGTTTAGCTCCTACTCCGCGGCCCGACCCGCCTCCAACCAACCCTTAGAAGTTCTAACTAACTTCTACATATAACTTCAACTACAAGTGAAGATTTACTTAGGTTTTCGTTTGTGTGACGGAGGGACGTATAATAGTATTTTCTGGGCTTTTGTATGTTGTAACCTGGGAAAACTATAAGGTATTTGGGCCAAGGTATTTGGGCATTATAACAATACTGGAGAGTATTTATATACCACAAAAGGGGGTATTTATACGAGACAACTATGCAGTGGGTATTCTACCCCACAAAACACCACAGTGTGGGTGGCTTTCGCCATGGGCTCTCAAAGGGGAGGGTGTGGTGGACGAAAGCTCGGAGAGGAGTATTTTGAGACTTAGATAGATTGCTCAAGTTTTGGATGAAGAAAGTCTTCAACTAGAGGTATTTATAGGTCAGCGAAGGCCAACCAAGTACCAAGATGATGCCAAGGCAAGTGTCAGGCTGTGGATCGCCAAGTGCACCTTATCCATCTACCACACCAACTTGCACAAATATCCTACCTAACCCATTGCCACTTTTTCGCCAACATTGCCGCCCACTCTTCCACCAGAGGTTGACAAGTGTCGCCTCTCGCTGTCCAAAATGTTTCGCCTCGGAAAAATCCGTAAAAATAATTAATGACATAGCCGAATTTTCTCATTTAAAGCTTGTCACGACCCGATCCTGGCCCGTGGATCGTGCCTTACCCGCACCCTAGGATACTACATCGTAGAAAACCAATAAATAAAAACTTAAATACGAATACGAGACAAGATAATAAACAAAGCAACCAAACGGTTACCTTCCAATAAAATATATATAAACAACTCTTTCAAAACGAATAGCTTTAATCCTTTTTACAAAACCCCGCCCACACAAAGGCTGCACTTAAGATTTACAACTATGACGGATGTGGCCCCGCCATACCCCGAATGTACAAGAACCTACAACTCAGGAACACATACCAAAAGATAAGCCTCAAGGAACGGAGCTTCCCAACGCAAAAGGTGATCCTAAGAGCGGATCGACACCAATGTATTTCTACCACAGATTTAACGCAGCCTCAAGCGAGGTCAAGACAACAGTACCAAGTATGTGAAATCAGAATATCAGAAATGAAATCATAATAGTCTATATAAAGCAGAGACATGTATGATGACCAAGCTACAAGACATAACATATAACTAGTTACATCAAGTCGTGGACTCACGCCTCCAAATTATCACTGCGCTCGTGGAATTTCTTCCTCACCGCCTAGCTTTATGATACGACAAGCATCAAGGAGTATACATGAACACCGTGTCCCACCGTGTCATAAAAACCGATAGACAAGTATAACTACCGATCCGACCGTACTCAATAATATAATGCAACCAAAACACGGCCGATACGGCAAGCGAGAGCCGACTATCGGATACTGGCGTCGGCCACGAGTCGACCGGCAAGTACGAGGGTCGACCACTGTGACCAAGGTCAGATTACGAGACTTCGCACTACACCGAACGGGCAAGCGCGAGGGTCGACACCGTACTAAGGCCGAATCACCATGAGACGGCAAGTACGCAGAGCCACCACTGTGGACCAAGGCCGAATAAGAAGAAACCTCATGGAAAGCTAGTCCATAAAAATAACAATTCTTGCACAACCAAGGCTATCATCACAAGTATAAGCAAGCTACGCAACAACAAGCATAGGCAAGTTACACAACACAAGCATAGGCAAGTTACACAACAACCAAAGATAGGCAAGTTACACAACACTGCATAGGCAAGTTACACAACAACCAAAGATAGGCAAGTTACACAACACAAGCTACTTTCATTTTAAGCCAAAGTCCGGGTTTTTAACCCTAAAGTACTACGTACGTTAAATTCCTTTTAAAGAGATCCATTCCTTTTATAAAAGTCACCCGATGTCCGTAGTATAAAAATAGAGTGACGAACATTGTTAAGTAAACAAAAATGCTTTCCTTTGTAAAAATCAAGTAACAACCTTATTTTCCAAACGCTCAAGTTTGCCTAATTTCAAATGCTCAAGTTTCTCATTTTAGAAAAGGTCTCTTAGTTCATAGTTTTAACTTTAAAACATAATTCTCCTTTAATGATTCGAGAAACATATGCCTTATATGTGAGTAAAGTTATTCTTGTTTATAATCGATCTTATTAAGCAACCATGATCTAGATATGTAATATCATTTTGTCTCATCTGAGCTTCTATGCAGATTGAGGTTTCTACTGGTTTTAATACGGTACATCATTATTCAATACATGTTCCTTTATTACGCCGCAGTTGGTCCTGTCGATACACATTCTGATTTCCAAATCAAGAAACATTATCCCTTTAAATAAAACCAAGTACTCATTACTCACGAACGAGGTTTCACACAAACATTCACATTAAACAAATAAGTTAAGTCTCTTATCTTATAAGATCAAGTCTCTTAACTTCTAACATCAAGAAACCATTTTCTTTACCTCTTAAGACATTATACCTAACTCCCATAAAGCTAGTATAACTCTTTTTAAAACCTTTAAAACCAAGTGTTACTCTCCTTCAAAACGATTTATAAATCTTTGAAATACATCAAGTTCTTTATTATAACTAGCCGCTTATAATTCACATCGCTACCTTTTAAAACCACAAAGTATTTTCTACCTACATAAAGTCATATAATCCAACTTCCCATAAAGCCGTTATAACACTTTATGTTTTAAAACAATCAAACACGCTTAACACACGACGCTCACCGCATTACATAGTTCACACATATCATGCTATAAGAGATAGGAAGAGGTTCACATACCGCGACGAGTGCCGACTAATAGCAAAACGCCCAAGTACTTCAAACCGCCGGCTACTCCTTGCCACGAGATCGCACCACACGTAGTACTTCAACCTATAAGCGCCACGCGCGCTTATTAACATCGCTCCATATTCTACGTAAAATTCGCAAAGACTCTCCCCGCAATAGTAATCTCCTCCTTTACCGAGGCCGCCACCAAGCCAACTGGGGGTTTGCACGCCTAACCTGACGTACAATTTACTCACTGCATTACTACAAGTCTATCAGTAATACCCTATGTAATTACAGCTTCTCTTATTTAAATTCAGCTTAAGTCGCAAGACATTGCCGTAAGTATTATTCAGCTTAAGTCAAAGACATTGCCGCATTACCTATGTTCAATTCTATATATAGTATACTTTAACTATATACTCCTACAACATGTAATTTCCAATTACAAATGTAAGGTCAAGAATGTTTACCTCGATAAGCCCAAAATTATCCGAGTTTATATGTCGATCCCGAGCAAGGTTTAGCTCCTACTCCGAGTGTCTAATCCGCCTCCAAACAACCCTTAGAAGTTCTAACCAACTTCTACTTATAACTTCAACTACGTGAAGATTTACTTAGGTTTCGCTTTAGCGATCGAGGGAAAGTATAATGGTATTTTCCGGCTAAGTATAAGTTGTAACTCGGGAATACTACAAGGTATTTGGGGCCAAGGTATTTGGACATTATAACAATACTAGAGAGTATTTCTATACCACTACGTGGGTATTTATACGAGACAACTAGCAGTGGCACCCCACTGGCCTAACCACTACAGCTGAGTGGAAACTCTCGCCAAAGGCCACTGTGAGTGGGAGGAGAGGCTTTGACGAGAACTACAAGAGTGAGGAGTATTTTGAGACTTAGGTAGATTGCTCAATTTTGACGAAGAAAGTTCATCAACCAAGCGGGTATTTATAGGTCAAGTGAAGGCCAACCAACGGCCAAGACGGTGCCATGCAAGGCAAGTGTAAGGCCAAGATTAAGCCACGTGCAACCTTATCCATCTACACAAAAATATCCTACCTAACCCTTGACCAAAATTGGGCAACAAAACGCGCAAGAATGGCCAATTGTCAGTCAACCTCTTCCAATGCGAGGGTGACATACGCCACCCTCCCGCTGGTCCAAAATGTTACGCCTCTCTAAAAATCCGCAAAATTATAAATGACAAAGCCGAATTTTCCCTACGAAAGTCGTGGAAACGCTTCGCCTAAAAACGACTCTAACCGTGTCAGGTACAAATTTCAATCTATGCCTACTTTAAGGCTCAAATTGTATACGCATTCTCACGCATACTGAAATACGGTATAACATTCTCCCTCCTTAGAAACATTCGTCCCAATGTTCCTTCTCGAGACGTATAACGATGAGTTCTTCTAAAAGTTGCCAACGCCACAACCGCCACGAAACACCACAGAAATACTTACATCCAAGTCCACGAGGAAACACCTCTAACATCACAAACTTTTGTCACCTTGCCGCGAGGTTCTAGTGTCACCCCGCGATCTAACAAATGGTACCCTGATCGCATGCATTCCCGAGGTCTAAAATATACATCCTTCGTGACCTTCTCCCGTCACAAGAAATGATCATATCTATGCTCGCAATACATGCTCGCTTTACCCTTACTCGCCAGACTTTCTCTAACACTTGAACTCTTCTAGTATAATGCATCACACTTTAGTCAACGCTCGCTTTCCAACCTCGAGCCACTACCTCCAAACTTGGTCATCTTACTAGCTTCACTTCTTTACTAAGGCCATTCCCGCCTTCACGACCCGATTCTCGTCGAACATACCCACGAACTCATACGATGGTCATCTAAACCGCCTAGCACCTCGTGACTTACCACCGCGACCACCCGCAGCTGACCCCACTTTGAAACCGCCGCGGTCGCTCCTCAACATGGCCCCAACCCGATCCACTAACGCATCACGCCTGCTCTCACCCTAACAATCTTACTCAACAGTCATGAAAGCTACCACTTCCATTTAACACTACTCAAGGAAATTATCACACAACACATTCTAGGCATAAAATGTATTCCACAAGGATCACTTGCAAAACTGAGACTCAAGACGACCTTACATCTAAGGTCTCAACATGAAATATTCTAAAGTTCACACTTTCCATGCCCCCATACAAATCCTTTCAACTAGCCAAGCTTTCTAACTCATAACCATCATAACGCTTATCCGAACGTAGCACACAATAATAAGTGTCATCATCTCATGCATACAAATCTTTAGCGGTTAAGGATATACTGAAAATAAAGGCGTTCAAAGGACCGCTAAAATCGGGAACTTCCACCGCGATTTCTACCGGCTCGCGGCATTTAACATCCTCGCTCGGGCAAGGTGAAGAACCCGCAATCGCTTTAGTAGTCCATGCTATCTCCGCCATATACTCGGCCTGGACGCCTTCTGCCGATGGCCCCGCTGGGCCGCAAAAATAACAATCCCCGAAAGTTAGTACGACACTCTCCTTTACGAAGCTTTCCACAACGCCACATCGAGACAGTGGCCTCATCCGGCGAGCATTCTCGCCTCCCAAAATCTGAAACTGGGAGCCCGACCGCCCCGAATATCTCGGCGTCCCGGGCGTCGCGAGACCACTGCATCGCGAGGCGCATAATCGCTCAGCTGAGGCGGTCCGCCGAAAGTCACCAGCGACCTCGCTGCTCGCCTCTTCTCACGACCGGTCATTCCGCCGATTTATCCTCTCTCACATCCCAAACAGCATAAGCTCGCACGCGGCAATGTCCATGCCCTACCAAGAGCTACACCAACAACTTCGCCAGCGATCATCGAGCCTCAGAATAAATCGTGCACTCGATCCTCCATACTAGCTACCAACGCTGGGACGTATCGCCAATGAGTCGAACTCACATTGTACTCCCGAATCAGACGCCTGCTCGTCAGAATACCAAAAATCTGTCGCCCGAGCCCTCTCATCGCCGAGGCAAGAAATGTGCAAGAAAGGCCTCGAGAACTCGCCCCATAAAGCGGAAGTGCATGCTCTCCCGATGCCTCCCACGAATCAAACTGGGCCGATCATGCAGATCACGCAATGATGCGAACTTAGACCACCGACTCGGTCTCCGATGCCTCGATCACTTACGATCCGTCAGAATCGCTTGATAAACTCCTCGCGATCATCCTCGTGCCTCACCCATAAAACTCGCGCCTACAACTCGTAAAATCTCGTAGCCTCGAACTATCCGATCTAGTGGTGAACCATCGGCATCGAACCGCCGCTGGCCCACTTATCCTCAAGTTCGCCACAACCCCGCCATTAATCGGGCCCACTTGTAACTCATCTCCTCTCGCTTCCGCATCATGGATCGAGGCTCGTGTATCGTGGTCTCTCGCCACGTTTACTCGCAGCCTTCACGCCGCTTTGCCCTTCGGGCTCTGTTGTTTTACGCGAGGCATAATCGTAAAACGGCACGCCGAGGGTCCAATCTTATCACACTTTTAAGGCACGATCTCGTAATGAGAAGAATGGAAACTAATCTTAAATGTCTCAGCCTCCTCGACATAGACGTGGTACAACACATCGATAATCAAGACTCTACTAGACACGGTCAGAGACACTTTCCGAGGACTAATCGCTCGATACTACTTTTGTCACGATCGATCCTGCCCGTGATCGTGCCTTACCCCGCACCCTAGTGATACTACATCGTAGAAAACCAATGGAAATAAAACTTAAACATGAATACGTAGACAAGATAATAAAACAAAGCAACCAAACTACCTTCCAATAAAATATATATAAACAACTCTTTCAAACGAATAGCTTTAATCCTTTTACAAAACCCCGCCTACACAAAGGCTGCACTTAAGATTTATAATAACTATGACGGACAGTGGCCCCGCCATACCCCGAATGTACAAGAACCTACAACTCAGTGGAACACATACCAAAAGATAAGCCTCAAGGAACTGAGCTTCCTAACGCACAAAGGTGATCCTAAGAGCTGGATCGACACTAACGTACTTTCTACCGCAGATGAACGCACTTCAAGGAGGTCGCATAACAGTACTAAGTATGTGAAATCAGAATACCAGAATGAAATCATAATAGTCTATATAAAGCAGAGACATGCATGATGACTCAAGCTACAAAGACATAACATATAACTAGTTACATCAAGTCGTGACTCACGCTCCAAATTATCACTGTGTTCGTGGAATTTCTTCCTCACCGCCAGCTTTATGATATGACAAGACTAAGGAGTATACATGAACACCGTGTCCCACCGTGTCATAAAAACCGTGATAGACAAGTATAACTACCAGATCCGACCGCATCAATAATATAATGCAACCAAACACGGCCGATACGGCAAGCGAGAGCCGATCACCGGATATGAAGGCCGGCCACGAGCTGACCGGCAAGTACGAGGGTCGACCACTGTGGACTAAGGTCAGACACGAGACTTCGCCACTACAATCGAACGGCAAGTGCGAGGGTCGACTACCGTACCAAGGCCGAATCACCACAGACGGCAAGTACGAGAGCCGACCACCGTGACCAAGGCCGAACAAGAAGAAACCTCATGGAAAGCTAGTCCATAAAATAACAATTCTTGCACAACCAAGGCTATCATCACAAGATAAGCAAGCTACGCAACAACAAGCATAGGCAAGTTACACAACACAAGCATAGGCAAGTTACACAACAACCAAGATAGGCAAGTTACACAACACTGCATAGCAAGTTACACAACAACCAAGATAGGCAAGTTACACAACACAAGCTACTTTCATTTTATGCCAAAGTCCTGTTTTTAACTCCTAAAGTACTACGTGACGTTAAATTCCTTTTAAAGAGATCCATTCCTTTATAAAAGTCACCCGATGTCCGTAGTATAAAAATAGAGTGACGAACATTGTTAAGTAAACAAAATGCTTTCCTTTGTAAAAATCAAGTAACAACCTTATTTTCCAAACGCTCAAGTTTGCCTAATTTCAAATGCTCAAGTTTCTCATTTTTAGAAAAGGTCTCTTAGTTCATAGTTTTAATCCTTTAAAACATAATTCTCCTTTAATGATTCGAGAAACATATGTCTTATATGTGAGTAGTTATTCTTGCTTATAATCGATCTTATTAAGCAAACATGATCTAGATATGTAATATCATTTTGTCTCATCTTAGCTTCTATGCAGATGGAGGTTTCTACGTTTTAATACGATACATCATTATTCAATACATTTTCCTTTATTACGCCGCAGCTGGTCCTGTCGATACACATTCTGATTTCCAAATCAAGAAACATTATCCCTTTAAATAAAACCAAGTACTCATTACTCACGAATGAGGTTTCACACAAACATTCACATTAAACAAATAAGTTAAGTCTCTTATCTTATAAGATCAAGTCTCTTAACTTCTAACATCAAGAAACCATTTTCTTTACCTCTTAAGACATTATACCTAACTCCCATAAAGTTAGTATAACTCTTTTTAAAACCTTTAAAACTAAGTGTTACTTCCTTCAAAACGATTTATAAATCTTTTGAAATACATCAAGTTCTTTATTATAACTAGCCGCTTATAATTCACACGCTTACCTTTAAAACCACAAAGTATTTTTCACCTACATAAAGTCGTTATAATCCAACTTCCCATAAAGCCGTTATAACACTTTATGTTTTAAAACAATCAAACACAAGCTTAATACATGACGCCTACCGCATTACATAGTTCACACATATCATGCTATAAGAGATAGGAAGAGGTTCACATACCTCGCGACGAGTGCCGACTAATAGCAAAACGCCCAAGCACTTCAAACCGCTTCGCCACTCCTTTGCCACGTAGATCGCACCACACGTAGTACTTCAACCTATAAGGCCACAAGCGCGCTTATTAACATCGCTCCATATTCTACGTAAAATTCCGCAAGACCTAACAAGTTAATCTCCTCCTTTACCGAGGCCGGCTACCAAGCCAACCAGTGGGGTTTGCACGCCTAACTGACGCGGTACAATTTACTCACGCACTACACAAGTTCATCGTAATACAAATTCTATGTAATTACAATGGGCTTCTCTTATTTAAATTCAGCTTAAGTCGCAAGACATTGCCGTAAGTATTATTCAGCTTAAGTCAAAGACATTGCCGCACGCTGTTTGATGTTCAATTCTATATATAGTATACTTTAACTATATACTTCCTACAACATGTAATTTCCAATTACAAATGTAAGGTCAAGAATGTTTACCTCGATAAGCCCAAAATTATCCGAGTTTATATGTCATCCCGAGCAAGGTTTAGCTCCTAATTCGAGTGTCTAATCCGCCTCCAACAACCCTTAGAAGTTCTAACCAACTTCTACTTATAACTTCAACCACTGTGAAGATTTACTTAGGTTTCGCTTTAGCGATCGAGGGAAAGTATAATGGTATTTTCTGGCTAGTATAAGTGTAACTCGGGAATACTACAAGGTATTTGGGGCCAAGGTATTTGACATTATAACAATACTAGAGAGTATTTCTATACCACTAAGGTATTTATACGAGACAACTAGGTTGTGGGGTACACTACTAACCACTACAAAGGAGGGGGAAACTCTCGCCAAAGGCCACCAGAGGGGAGTGGGAGGCTTGGACGAGAACTACAAGAGGAGGAGTATTTTGAGACTTGTAGATTGCTTCAATTTTTGACGAAGAAAGTTCATCAACTGCGGGTATTTATAGGTCAAGTGAAGGCCAACCAATGGCCAAGATGGTGCCAAGTGCAAGGCAAGTGTAAGGCCAAGATTAAGCCACGTGCAACCTTATCCATCTACACAAAAATATCCTACCTAACCTCGACCAAAATCGGGTAACAAAACGCGCAAGCACGGCCAATTGTCATTCAACCTCTTTCCAATGCGAGGTGACATGTCACCCTCCCGTTGGTCCAAAATGTTACGCCTCTAAAAATCCGCAAAATTATAAATGACAAAGCCGGAATTTTCCTACGAAAGTCGTGGAAACGCTTCATTTAAAAACGACTTAACCAAAAGTACAAATTTCGAATCTATGCCACTTTAAGGTCAATCATACGCACGCCTCACGCATATACTCGGAAATACGGGTATAACAAAGTCAGGAAACGCTTTCTGAAACCACTCTTTCTATGACTTCAGGTACAAATTTCAAACTAGCTAACTTTAAGGCTCAAATTATAATACGCGACGCGCCACGCATACTCCGAAATACGGGTATAACATTCTCCTTCCTTAGAAACATCATTCCAATGTTCCTTCTCAAGACGGATAACGATAAAGTTCCTCTTAACTTTAAACAAATTTCCAATGCCACACATGGCAACAAAGTAACATACGATTTCCTTCCTTACTCATCGTGTTCTTCCTAACACTCAACTCTTCTCATATACGCATCATACTTCGCCATCGCTTAGTTCCAAAACTTTGGAGTCACTAATACTTCTCTAACTTGGTCATCTTACTAACCGCAATCTCCTTAAGACCATTCTGCCTTCACTGTTTGATCCGCTCGTCGAACATAACCACGAACTCATACGACTGGCCATCTAAACTGGGCCTAACACCGCGGACCTACCATCTCAAGTGACCACCTAATCGAATCCACTCGAACAAAGCCACGTTGGCCCGCAACATGGCCCCAACCCGACCCATTGTCGCGCCAACTCGCCTCCACTATAACAACTTAATCACATCAGAAAGATACCACTTTCATTTACCCAACCTGTGGACTTATCACACAATACATTTATACGCAAACCAAGTATTTCAACAAAGACTAACTGTGAAAATTTTTTATTCAAGATGACCTTACATCTAAGGTCTCACAGAAATATTCTAAAGTTCATACTTTCCATGCCCCCATACATATCCTTTTCAACTAGCCAAGCTTTCGAACTCATAACCAACATAACGCTATCGAACGTAGCACACAATAATAAGTGCGTCACTACTATCATGCATACAAATCTCAGTGCCGTTAAGCGTGATATACCTCGAAAAATAGGCGATTCGTGAGGACCGCTTAAATCGGGAACTTCCACCATGCGCACCTTCACCGTGGGCCCGCCCTGTAATGGAACATCCCGCCTCAAGCATGGAAGTGGAAGAACCCGCAAATCGATCTCTCAGAGGTTCATACGCCATCTCTACCAAATATTACACTCGGCCTGACAATTCTCCCAAAAATGGCCCTACGGGCCGTTTGAGCAAAAACAAACTCCCGTGCATTAGCATCGCACACCGACCGCGAAAGTCTACTACAGCCGCCACAACGGTAGTGGGTGGCTTCGTACCGGGCTAACACCCCGCTTCTCCCGGAATATGGAACCTGGAGCCCCGACCGCTTCCCGGTCACTCCGATGCTCAAGATTGCGGAGGACCACCAGATCGGGCGCGGAGGTACATAACTAGTCCGGCTGCCACTGGCGGTCCGCCTCAAGTCACCAAAGGACCTCATTCGCCGTCCCGGCCCTCTTCCGACCTAACATACTTCACGATCCGCCTCACCTCTAAGTGCATAAGTCAGCACGCTGGCAATGTCCATGCCTTACCAAGAGCTACACCGAACAAACTGCTAGGTAATCATCGGAAAGCCTCAGAATACTTCCAGCAGCACTTCGATCCTCCATACTACACATACTAATGCTGGGGACGTATCGCCAATGAGTCGAACTCACATTGTATTCCTTCGAACTGTGACGTACTGCTTCACGCAACGAATAATTGTAAATTTGTTTACCAGCTCCTCTCATCTCAGCGGAGGCAAGAAGTTATGTGCAAGAAAGCGCCTCGAGAACTCACCCATAAAGTCGAAGGCAACTTCCGATGGGCAAACCCTCCCACGACCAAAACCAATGATCGACATGATCAATGCACCGATGGCGAACTTGTGACCAACGCACCGGCCCGATGCCTTGATCACCCTGGCATGATCCACAGAATCGCTTATGAAATCCTCATGATCATCCTTCGTGTCTCGTACTTCCATAAAACTCCGCGGGTTGGCACTGTGAAAACTCGTGAGTCTCAAACCGCCTCGCTTTAAAGCGAACTACGGTGCTACTGGATCGAATCCGCCGCGCCCGCTTTATCTCGGAACTGTTCCCCGCCACAACCTCGCGGCTAATCGGCCATCTCCTTGTACTCTCTCATCTCATCTCGCTTCCAGCCGTGCTGGGACTCTGGGAGGCTCGTGTATCAGAGTCTCAAGCAGCCATCCGCCGCGCTTCTAAACTTCGCAGGCCGGGCGGTGTCGCAAAACTCGCTGTCTCAAGCATTATTCAGTATCACGTCGCGTACTTCTGTAACTTCAGTATCTCTACTAGGCAAATTTCTACGCTTTCGCTTGCCTGCTCGCTCTCTAAGCTAGTTTTTAATACGTGGAGGCATAACTCAAAGTGAAAGGAATATTGTGGCTGGCGGGGTTCAACTCATCACATACTTTCAAGGCACGATCTCGTAATGAGAAGAATGGAAACAATCGAAATGTCCTATAGCCTCTGATTATAGATGTGCACCAACACACCGAGCAATCAAGCATTCTCTATTAGACACTTGGGGTTCAGACACTTTCTCCGAGGATTAATCGCTCGAGCACACTTCTTGTTTACCACCCAACTCCGCCTGATCGTGCCTTTTACCTCACACCCTAGTTGATACAACATCGTAGAAAATCAATAAAGTAAAATGCATGAAATATGAATTAAGAGACAAATAAATAATGTAAAGCAACAAAATACATATTGCCTTCATCATATATACATAAATACCCGAATAAGCTATCCTTTTTACAACCCTCGCCCACAACAAAGGTTAAGGCACTTCTCTAAGATTTATTAACATTAACAACTATGACTCGGACACGTGGCCCCGCCATGGCCTCGAATGCATACACTTACCTGCTGCATCTGCACATACCAAAGATAAAAGCCTCCAAGCAAACTGAGCTTCCCAATAACACGGGTGCATCCTAAAGCGGGATCGGTTGCTGGACGTGCACTTTACTCATAAGGATATGACAGCACTTCAAGCGAGGTCAAGATAATGTGTACTCTGGAAGTATGTGAAATCAGAAATACTGTAGAAATGAAATCATAATAGTCTCATAAAAGCAAAGATACAGGTGTGTATGATAACCAAACTACAAAGACACACACAATGCTTATATCAATCTCAGTGGTCTACGCCCACAAATATCAATCTCACTTCAGGAGGCACCTTCCTCCGCTACACATGACATATGATAACAACAAGATAGAACTCCAAATCTGGAGCATACCTGCAGGCTTACGTGATCGTGTCGCATTGTCTAAAGGGAACAAATAAGCACAACATTCCAAATTAAGATACCCGCAGCACACGATCGTGTCGGGTGACATAGTCCAAAGCGGGAAACAATATTACAACATTCCTCCAAATGGAAGTATACCCGCGCTTAATGATCAGGTCGGTACAGCATACAAAGGAAACAATAAGACAACAAGACTTCGTGAATCAAAGTGTCGAAGATACCCGCACATACGATGACTGGTCGCGATAACCAAAGCTGATTAACAAAAGTAACACCTATCAACGTGGAACGACTTGTGCGAATTTATCCACCACCGCCGGCCACGCTCCAAGTAAGTTCTCAACAAGTCAAATCGAATTTCCATCGAGACGCCAGAGTATAGGAAACACAATTCTTGGTAACAACAAAGGCTATCACAAATAAGTTATAGCAAAAGTTTCACAACAACAAAGATAGGTAAGTTTTGGCAACAACAAGCATAGTGTAAGTTTATACAACAACTCAAGTACTTTTCATTTTACGCCCAAGTCCGTTTTAACTCCTAAAGATCTACGTGACGTTAAATTCCTTTTAAAGAGATCTATTTATTTTATAAAAAGTCACCTCGACAATTCGTAGTATATAAAATAGAAATGACTTATATCTTTTAAGTAAACCAAACAACTTCCATACTTCTTTCCTTTTAAAAACCAAATTACAGGCAACACTATGGCCTTTTTTTTTTTTGGACCAAAACACTTTTCTTTTAAAGTCAAGCACTACATTAAAACCAATGAGCAAAACCTTTCTTTTGTTTTCATAAGTGTCGTTATAACCAACTTCCCATAAAAAGTTGTTATAACACCCATATGTTTTAAACCATTTTAAGACAAATACAATGCCTTTCTTTTTCCTAAAGTCTCAAATCAGCTTGTCTAATTTCCAATTACACAAGCCCTCTTTTGAAAAGTCTTCATAGTCTCAATGTCTTAATCTCTTTTAAAACAATCGAGTAAATATATGCCTTATAGCTTATAGGTTAGGTCTCTTGTTCATAATCAATCTTATTAGCAGCCATGATCTAGAAATGTAATATCATTTTGTCTCTATCTTAGCTTTATGCACGATGAGGTTTCTACCGGTTTTAATAATACTTAATTATTCAAGACATTTCTTTATTAACGCCGCAGCCGGTTTGTCGATACACATTCTCCGATTTCTCCAAATCGCAGAAACATTATTCCTTCCAAAAACCAAGTACTCATTACTCACTTAACGAGGTTTCCCACACAAAACATCCATATTAAGTCAAGTCTCTTATCTTTTAAGAATAAGTCTCTTAACTTCTAAACCATTAAACCATTCTTTTTATCTTCTTCTTAAGGCCGTTACACCTAACTTCTCATAAAAGTTTCGTATAACTTTTATACGTTTTCAAACCAAGTATACACTTCTTTTCAAAAAGTGGTTTTAATCTTTAGAATACTTCTAAGGTTCTTTACTGCCAAGCTCTGCTATAAGTCAAATC